>JBBYHQ010000011.1:16727552-16765073 GCA_038382645.1 Spergularia azorica | reverse complement strand
TTTGGAGAGCCTTGTATCTTCCTTTGGGGGAGATACGGCGGTAACAGGTCCGATTTAGGCTAATGATGCTTCCGCCATTACTGTTAATTAAGTCTTAAAACTAGCTTAGAAAATCGGGCTGTTACAATGCGGATGGACTACTTTTACTTATCCGTATTCTTGTGTTTAAGGTTTTGGTTTTTGCCTTTTGAGTGTAAACGAACACAAGCTCTCGCGTTTTTATTTTATTTTATTTTATTTTATATTGAGCTCGGTTGTTCCATGTTCATACTCCCTCTGATTTAAAGAGATTTTCATATTTTTTTCACAGTTTTAAGTTGTCATGTTTGGGACTACGTGTAGACTAAATGGAAGATCCATTTGTCATAGAATCAAATGGAGTTTGTAGATTGCTTTGCAGAATAAATTATGTACTAACTTTTGCAATAAATAAAGATTCATTTGATATAAAAGTAGCTATCAACATGGTATCTCAAAACTGCAAATAGAAAGAGTAAAATCATAATGAAACGCGCCATGATAGGCATTTGGACTCCAGAAAACAATCGGAATCGCCTAATGTCCACTGGATTTGCGTGCGGGGCATAAACATGTATCCTGCTAACAACTTACCTGATTTTGGGATCATCTCCATCTTGACTGCCATAACAACTCGGCGGATATAGATCCACCCCCGATCACACCGTCAACCTCAACAATTAGCTCGAAAGATTGTTGAGCACCATTCCTGTCAAACACTAGTGTTCGGTCCTAGTTGGGGAGTGTTGAGCACCCTCTCCACTCTATGATCATTCACCAGTCTTAGACACATCGTCCTTCACGGACAACGCACACACGAACGTTGGTTCTCCATACCTTAGACCCCGCTTCAACTGCATTGCATAAATCATAGGGCACTTGTGCTTCGAGTCACCCTTCCCGAGTCCTGAGGCTTTCACTAAACATGGGCTGACGCCCATCATCATGAGAGATTGTAAATGCGGCATCGGTATTGCCGATATCCGCTTCAAGAAGTCCATCCCGAAAACCAGCGTGAAATTGTCCATGGCGCGCATGGTGAAGTCCTATCGACCTTCCCACTCCCCAACTCTGACCAAGACCTTCCTCGCTACACCCTGAAGAGGGTTCGCTTTGGAATTCACGGCCTTCATGCTCCCTTTCTCTCTTTCCAAGGTCATGCCCTCGTTGTCCGGTTCCATACACATCTTGGACAAGTTCTTCTTGATGGCATTGATGTCCCCTTGATGAGGGCACTCCGACATTCGATGAGGCCTTTACACAAGAAACAGGCGAACGACTTTTTGGCAGTGGAACTCTCAGTTCTACTCCCTTGGGAATAGCTCGAGCCAGCACTACCCTGATTCCACTTCTTCACTCCATCCCCGCTCAAGCGGAACTTGTTGTATCCGGCAAAGTAGGATCCCGATTGGGATCCGCTCGATTTAGACTTATTCCCACTGTTCGGCCCAAACGAGCCCTTCTTTTGGGTTGGCTCTCGCTCGACATGGTAGTCGACGAGCCTTTAATTTAGGCCGCAGCCATAGTAGCGGAAAGAGACTCCAGGCTCAATCTCATCACTTCCCGTTGAGCCCAATCCTTCAACCCATCTACAAATTCGAAATTCGGTCCTTCTCGCTCATATCTTTAATATCGAGCCTGCAAGCAGAGTAAGCCTTCACGTAGTCACGGATGGACGCCGTGTGCTTCACACCCTTCAATTTCTTCCGGGCCAAGAACTCCGTGTTATCCGAATAGAACTGTTGTTTTAGAACCTTCTTATAGTCGTCCCACGACTCAATGGTGATGGATTTAGCCTCCATCTCAGCGTACTTGGAACGCCACCACGGCTTGGCGTCGTCTACCAAGTACATGCTTGCAGTATCAACCTTCAAGTCATCACCCACCTGGCCGACTCGAAAATACTGCTCAAGGTCTAAGATGAAGTTATCAACTTCGTTCGAATCCCTCGCTCCTCAGTAGGAACAAGGTGAGGGTGGTTTCACTTTCCGACCCCCCATTACTCCTCCCTCACTAGCCACCGCCTTCATTAGCGTGGCGCAGGTGTTCTGAAGTTCCTCACACTTCCGGTGTAGGTAGTGGAGTTCCTCCTGAATAGTGTACTCATCGGGTATCGAGTTCTCCAACCTATCGATCCTCGCATCCTGACCCACAATGAGATTCTCAAGATACGGGATCTTCTCCGACAGTAGGTTTTCGAGCTCGGTCACCCTATCCTTCGTTTTGATCGTAGCCATCGTATCATTAATGAGGGACTAATAGATCAAGCAACAACGGAACAATAAGCGTTGTACAAACCTAGGCTTTGTGACCAAGTGCCACGGTCCCAAATTTGGAGTGACCGTGATGCGCCCCCTCGTCTGTTCTCCTGACAATGAAGCAAGCAATTCTCGATGCGGACAAGCAACTATCAATGGACAAGCACTCGTGGGGGGATCGAACATATCTGATACCATGTAAGATTGTATAATACTCTAATATTCGACTTGTCTATCATTGAAAATATTATGGGAATTTATAGTACATAAGATAAGCAAATTCATCACCCCTAAGGCCCTAACCTAATGGCTTGTACAATGTACCTTGTAGATACAAGGAACGTAATAATGATAAATTCCGTATTCACCCTATAGTCTACATTCATCCTCTATCATAAAGGTTTTTACAAAAGAAGTGGTGAGAACTCATGAGAAAACCATTTGAAAAACAAAAAAAACGGGAACTGTATAAAATCAAACTTGCTCCACATAAATTGTGGTTCTGCAAAGTCCACAAATTCTCTTCAAGCCCCAGAACTCTCATATCACTTTTAATTACTCTCATCTAAGTCATTTGGATTTCCCTCTACCCGATATGATGTTATCATTTCTAACGCTTCAAGTCTTATAACCAGCGTCCATTTGGCCTCCTTCTCACATGGTCATACAACCTCAAATGCTTGTTCACCCTATCTAGACTCTGCCCATCGATGGACACCCCCATTAGTAAACTTTGTGAGACCATGTATTGGCCCTCCATGAACCCTTGTGTTTTGATCGGAAAATATAATAGATTTCTGAATTTAAAAACATTATCGGATAAAAGAACGGCAAGAGACACAAATGAGGACCTAACGATATACATGGGTCTAGGTCTACAAAGACATATCGCGTCTGAGTCTGGGTCTAGTCCTCTCAATGCCCTCCCTAGTACCTACACCTTTTTGATAGCTCTCTCTTATGTTTCTCCTGAATGTAATTCCTTTGGTCTTTCCCAAAAGAATTGTTATCTTATCAGTTGTCACGGCAACTGAATTCAATCACAAAAGCTACATAATATTGTGCGTAAGAGTTTAGGCAAGTTGAACCGAACAGTTAGTGCCAATTTAAACAGTGGTCTATGAATCCATGCTAACATGACAGTGAACCTGCCATGTAAACTGCTGTTAGAACAAGATTCAAAAGTGAGCAAGGAGGCTCACCGATACGACTCCAATAACCCTCTTCATCTGTTATATAGTCAGGCTCGAAATTAGAAACGTAACCACCACTTGGTACATTGTCATCATCCGTACTACTGCCATCATCATCCGTTACACTTTCATCATCATACACTCATGAACTGTCATCATCATCAGATCTTGCCCCATATATCTCATTATTCATATCACATTTATCTTTCAAGGTCATATCATTCTGCAAGTAACCACAGAAAGCAAATCACAAGCAAGTTAGAGAGAAGTTTCACAAAGCAAGCATAAGCACACAGCAATAGTTTGAATTTGGGCAGAACAGACAAATTTGGATGATTTCAACTGGTTTATTAAGGTCATCTCATTCTACAAGTAGCCAGAGAAATCAAGTCACAAGCTAGAACAAGTCAGAGAGAAATTTCACAAAGCAAGCATAAGCACACATCAATAGTTTAAATGTGGGCAGATTTGACAGACAAATTTGGATGATTTCAACTGGTTTATTAAGCTCAATTGGACCCCTAAAAGTTAAAATCATGTCCATGCAGTTGCTCAAAACTATAATAGACTGTTTGGTGACAAGAAACTTTCTCAGAACAGACACTTCGTTTTAGGAATGATCAAAGGTACAGGTCAGATTGTACCGGCAACAAAGGAATACCCAATGCTCCGGCATGGGAGCATCTAACTCAAGAAGAAATGATAAAAATTCATCTTCATATGAGTGCTCTCTACATATTACTCCCTCCGTCCCCCGTTAAATACCCCGTATGGGAATGCACAAGGAATAAGATAGTGGGTGTTAAGAATAGGAGAGAGAGTATAAAAAGTAGGAGAAATAGGTTAAAATTACGACAAGGAGTGTTAAAAGTAGGAGAGTTAAGTAAAGTCGGAGAGAGTATGAAAATGAGCCCATTTAGAGTAGGGTGTTTAGTTGGGGACACTATGATTTGGAATGCCGCGTGTTTAATGGGGGACAGAGGGAATATTGCACACATGAGACTCTTTTCTGAGAGCCAACAATGTCTCAAAGTCACTTCCCTAAAAAAAGCAATCCCTTCTCATTGAAAGCAGGTGTTAGACCAATAAAACCTGAAACTTAGCACAAACCGTATAACCAATCTATCGACCATTTCTTATAAACGTAATTGACCATTTGATCCATTCTAATTCATCTTATTGAAAACCAAAGAAAAGATGTATGCGGCAAATGTTCTATGTCTCGTCACACAAAGGTAGAGAAGGACAAATCCATTTATTGAGACTTGGTTGGAGATGTAGATTCTGACCTTTTATCTAGCGGTACATCAGGGGATTCATTTTTAAGTTTCACAAGTAGTTCATGGTTTGAATAGGTTTCTGCCCTAACAACAAACAATGTTCAAAAAGATGAATTACCTACTTAGCACCAATATTAAATTCCTAACAAAGACGCGGACTTCTAGAAGCACAAACTTCCTAACATGAGTATCGTTGAAACCTAGCAACAAATACGGCATTAGAAAATGCCCAACACCCTCAAGTAACTCAAAGTGACAAGCATAAACAGAGCACAAACAAATGCATGATTTCATAACAGTGACCAGGTTGACAAACAAACATTAAATAAAAAATACGAGATTACTCCTTCAAAAAGACACTCCTCTAACCTACAAGTAGAAAGTTGGTCAATAATAGGGCATATAGCATACTTACCTGTTCTGAAGTGATAACAAAAGAACCTGTGAGAAGTAACCAAACTATATTAGTTTTCACATGATTCAAATCATAATAGTTGCATTGCCAAAGTTACTATAATGTAGAAGCCCAGTCTCTTTGCGCACTACGACTTGATAAGTACAAATAATATCATTAGGTCCTGGTTCATAACATTGGGTAAACATACTATTATGAGAAGCGTAGCTGATGCTACTTTGAAAATTATTCAACAAAATACGTACTACAACTAGCCTAGTACCACCTAACATCTACTTCAAAAACACTCAATAATCATTAAATCAAACTAAAAAAAAAATGAGGATTTTCCTAATTTACACGTACCATTTTTCATAGTTAACGTTAAATCATCGGTATGCTCTGATAAAACAGCCGCCATTGTTTCGAAGCTCTTCTGCTCTTTTTCTTAGTTGAACAATAAAAGCTCTTCCTTGTGTATCTGGCAGAATCGCATAAAAATTTCAGCTCAAATAAAGAAAAAAGACACCAACTGCGAAAATTCCCAAATCCCCAATTACAGTAAACATATGAACCCTAACTTCAGAGAGAAACTGACCTAGGTCGGCCTTTGTTCTTCTGGAAACAACAGCAACCCCTCAAAAACGGCTGATCGTATTTATATGCAAATTCCAAAGTACTCCTGTAGATTCCACGGATGGTCTCTATAGCGGCGGACGCGCGAGTCGTGTGATGATTGCACTAGGATAGGAGTCGCCACCAAACAATTGTGGGGTGTTTGGGAACCATGCAATGCGGTATTATTCCTTGTTACTGAGGGACTACGTAAACGTTAGGTGAGTCTGTACCCGTTGAGCATAAACGCTTGGAGAAGCGAGTCATGCCAAGTACAAAACACTTTCGCAAGTCGTTTATTGAAAGGGACAAAACCGAGGGACGTAAGGAAAAAAATGCGCATTGTGCCCTACGCCAATATGTTGTCTACGGACCGCAAGACCGGGTTCGGGGGTGACGGTACGTGTTGGGAAACCATAAGACACCCAACCCCGCCCACGTATATCGGCCTCTACTAGTTGAATTATCGTTTACAAGTCATCGAGAAGTTAAGCCATGCAAGTTAAAATCATTTACAATTTAATTATATACAACCTAGTAAATTAGGGCCCGTTCGGTATCACTGCCGTTTTCAGTTTTTGGTTTTTATGTGTAAAAAATTTAGTTAAATAAGTTGCAAAAATAAATTTTAATTGTATGGTTCTATAATAGTCATATTGAAAATGAAAACTCAAAACTCAAAACTTAAAACCACTTTTTCTGATTTTAAAAAACGGGACTTTGGTTTTCAAAAAAACTGAAAACTGAAAGCAGAAAACGATACCAAACAGGCCCTTAGCTAAGTCGTTTATTTACCACACAAACTAGATCTTAGGTCGCAACGTCGTTAAGATTGATTAACGGTCCCTAGCTACCAATTTGTTCAAGCGTTTTGAGCTATGTGTGTTAGACGTGATTCATGTAATTCATTTTAGATCTAATTTTGGTTAGGCAAAAATAAATCTATGTCGAAAGCATTAAAATGCGCACGTAAAGAAGGGGTAGAAGATGAGAATAACGTAAAAAGATGAGTTTAGAAAAGAGGGGATGCCCTCAGGACTTACGTGTGTCCGGGATACCACTACTTGCTCTACTATGCTTCGAGATCGTTGCGTTGATCTTTAGTATGCGTCGTAAGGGCTAGATGTGTTCTTGAAACGATACGTTGCTCTTCGAACGTAGGTGTTGAAAGGGGTTTTGTTTGTGTTGTGTTGGTAGTGTTGTGTTTGGGGGTGCCCTAATGGTGTAGGGGTGCTATTAGGGTTTTGGTGTTGTAGTTGCTAGGGTTTTTGAATTGTGGTTAGGGTTTTTTTGTGAGATAATTGTAGAGATAGGAACAGAGATTCGGGGTGGAAATAGTATGTGAAAAGGTGTGTGTAGGTGTGTCAAATGAGGGTGGAAATGGGGGTATTTATAGTGGTGGAGAAGACGTAGGGTTTCGGCCCCCTAGGGTTGCGTGCGCATGGCGCGGGTGCTGGTGCGTCAGACGCAGGTGAGGCCGCGTCTGGCTGTGTCTGGCGCAGGTGACGGTGCGTCAGGCGCACCTGGCGCGGCTGGTGGTGAGCAAGGCTCACGCGCAGGTGCGCCAAGGCCTCTGTGCGCTCGTAGAGGTGCGCCTGGACCCCGTGACGCACCGTACAAAATTGCAATTCTGGTCTTCTTATGACATGAATATTGCACATGTGAATTTGGGTGGGCAAATGACGTACAAAAACATGTTTTTTTGATGATTTTTGGCGGTTTAGGCACTCAAGTCATTACTGAGCTAGGTCAGGTGTACAAGGGAGGAAAATGGTTGTTTTTGGCTTTGCTTTGGGTGAAGACGTATTTGCTAACGGATTCACGACAACGGTGGTTCACATAGTAGAGCAAGTAGACGCAGTCACTGTAAAATGTCCTTTCATCATCGGACATTTGGGTAGGGACAAATGCAGGTGTCTACAACACCCTAGGTGATAACTGCACTGATAAGGTCCAAATTTGGATCATGTGACGTATCGGGCACGTTTACGAAATAGAGCAGGTTTTGGGGCACGTTCTGCATATCTATATATATCGGGTTTTCTAACTTGTGTTAAGAGTCTATTTATTTCCTTATTTAAGTGAGATTTTCACCTCAAAAAACAAAATAGGGGACCTCATTGATGAATTGAGCAGAAAACCATTTAAATAAGGAAACAAATGGACTCTTATCATGTGCCCTTTGGGCACATATTAGAATAACCGTATAGGGTCAGGTTCAGGTTCAGGTAGGAACCTTAATTATATAGGAACTTTAGGTTCCACTAGACTATAAAGGATCCAACGGATATACATATTTATTAATATCTGAATTAAAAAAAAATAAATAAACTCTATATTCTCTTTCCTCCCACAGTCAACCCGACCCACCACCGTCCACTGGCCCCAGCACCTCACCTACTATACGATTCCCCACCACTACATCATCAGCCGTGACCACATGCCTTAGGTGCGGGTTGGGCATTAACGATGAAGCACATGCGCTAGTATGGTGTCCAGAGAGCATGCGGGTTTGGGAGGAGATTGGTGAGGAAGTGGAGGAGTGGTCGGGCTGCACGAAGGGGGCTGGCCTCGTGGAGCATTGGACTGATCAGGGAGATTCAATTCTAAGGGGACAGAGAAGAAGTGAATGGTGGCCTGGGCTATATGGAATGATCGTAATGAGATGGTCCATGGCAAAGACCAGTCATGGAAGGTCATTGTAGCTCACAAGTGCTATTAGTTATTTGGCTTCTTACAAGGCTGCTGTAAGGGATACCAAGCTTGTTGTGGTGAGAGATACGGGGGGCGGGGAGGATGAGTGGCGCTATCCAGTGGAGGGTGTGGTGAAAGTGAATACTGATGGTGCGGTATTAGGGGAAGCAGGGTTAGGGATGGGTGTTGTAATACGGGGTAGTGAAGGGAAGGTGTTGAGAGTGGGTTGTAAGCAGTCGAGAGACCGATGGCAACCCGATGTAGCGGAGGCGAAGGGGGCAGAATTCGGCCTCCAGCTAGCTAGGGAGAAGGGGGTTCAAGACGTGGTGTTAGAACCGAACTCCCTCCAACTAATTAGGGCGTTGAAATCATCAGGATCTTTCCCATCTAGGTATTTCGGTTTTGTAATTTCGGATGTTTTGACTTTATCTTCTAGATTTCATTCTTATACTTTTAATCATATTCTTAGGTCGGGTAACAGGGCTGCGCATATGGCCGCTTTCTTAGGACCGGTTGACTATTCAACACGTGTTTGGGTTGATAGTGGACCGTTGGATGTATTGGATATCGCAGCGGCGGATTTCATTGTTGCATCTACGTAATAAAAACCTAATCTTTTGGACTCAAAAAAAGAAAAAAAATTCATCTCCAAAAGGGAAGGGTAAAGTCAAGTGTGACAATTGTAAGAGGTTTGGTCATGATGAGGGTGATTACTGGCACAAAGGCAAAACCTAATTTTACAAGTGCAAGAAATTTGGTCATATAGCAAATTGTTGTTGGTCGAGTGATGAACACAAGGCAAATTTGGTGCATACAGCTGAAGCAACCGAATCAGCAACCGAAGTAACTCTATTCTAGATGTTTGGTTAGAAGTGCACCATGGGTGGACAAAAGTGCTCCAATGAAGATGAAAGAAAAAACAAGAAGAAAGGTCAGCAGTTAGTGAAAGAGAGAAGTGCTTTACGTATCGTTAGAAGATAGTTAAAAAAAAAACATTTTGGATTAAGGAGGTGTGTTGAAGTATGTGCTCCAAAATGTAGTCAAAGATTATTCTGAAAATTCACGTGGTATGCTCGAACTTTGACAGATTGCACATGGTACCCAACTTGACAAGTTTGTGAACATGGTACCCCTGAACATACCGAGTTACCACTTTGTGAACATGATACCCAAATAGTAACTTCCGTTAGATTATTCCATTAAGTGATGATGCCTTGGTAAATTATAATGTAAACGGAAATTTCACGTGGTACCCTCGAACTTTGCTTGATTGCACATGTTATCCAATCTAACAAGTTTATGTACATGGTACCCTCGAAGTTTGAATATCTACACATGGTACCCTTAAAATACAAAAAAAAAAAAAAAAAAAACACTTAACACCGTCAAATTGACGCTAAGTCCATTCCTTTTCAAATCTGGGCCATGTCTTAACATTACATAAACGGTTGCCCATGGAAAGAGGCAAATAGACGTAACGACTTAGGAATCCTATCACACTCGCAGGGTGTGCGAAATCCATGGAAAACCTCAAAGTGAATCAAAGTAATCAATGAAGAACAGTTTATCCCTTTTGCCCTTCTCTGGGTAGACCTCCTCAATTGATTGCTGAATATCCCGGTCACAAATCAATTTAAGGAAAGTATAGCAATCAGAGCATGTCATTTCCTGAAACACAACATGACACCCGACTTGTATCAACATCAGCAAGTTCAAAACTCAAAATTTGGACAAGACCAGGAATAAGCAACGCAAATTATACCACGCTCCCGGGAGCACAATAAGCAAGCTGTGATGCAACATACCTTAAAGAAAGCCTTGCAAAAGGTACGCAAACTCTTAGACATGGAACTCTTGTTCAAAGTGAGATGAGCAAGTATACGCCAGGGCAAGTACTTGGATTTGACGAAGGTAGCATAGAGGTGTGCCATCCTAACAGCACTCCACTGTCCCTTCCCTCTTTCATCCGTTTGCATTTTTGTGCACTGCTCAATAAAGTATCTTTCAAAAGAAGCAATGAAGGCACCGTTGATACGGCATAACGCCTGTGCCATCGCAATATAGTAGTCCTCATCCATGCCATCCATGCCTGCATTGAGAAAGCATCTGAAGAAGCATCCTAAAACAACATCCTGCATCAAGCAAAGACAAGCAACATTGTAAACATCTATCACCAAATATAATTATCATCAATGCTCAATTTCTACTAATATTTTTACGTGTTTTTATTCATGGTTCCTATGGAGCAAAGAGGTGGACAAAGTGGCTAAAACTAAATCCTTAGAAAAAAATTCCCGATACAGTACTCCATACTCTTCATATTAAACGGTAAAGCTAACAAGAAGGTACATCCATTACAAACTTGGCTGAAAATCAAGTGAGCATCAACAAGTTCACAGCGAAGACAACTAGACAAGATGCAAGAAGGAATGCATCAAACAGGAGGACAGGGTTTAGAACTAAGTTTCAGGAGGCGCGAGGCGCACTCATTTAGCGAACAAAATTATATTTTACGAAGCCATATTTTGAAAAAGAAAAAAAACCCCTGTTTTGGTATTTATAGAGGGACAATGGGTAAATAAGTATAAACAACGAATTAAGGGGCAAAGGAAAGTGTAGAAATAAGGTTACAAAAAATCAATGCTTCATGTTGACTCAACGACACAGATAATGTCAGTCCCGTCTAATAACACAAGTTTTGATCAGAATAGGGCAACATGTAAAAAAAGTTTAAAGCTTCAAGTTGAAGCTAAATAAACAAACCTCAGCATGGGGGTGCAGATGAGCTAGCTCCTGAAGCATCGGTGATGGATCCACGACAGGAGGAAGATAACTCAATATTTCGCTGGCTTCATCTCTGACTTTCTCCGCCACCTCTCGGTCAAGCACGATCCTTGAAGCTTCTCCTCCACCAGTATCCATCATGCCCTTATTCCAATTTCAACAATATCAATAAAAAAAAAATCACTCAATTTCAATAATATCAATTAAATCAAATCAACAATATCCATGGATTTAAGTATCAATGAATAAACTTACCAAAAACAAAAAGGGCAAACCTGGGCCCATTCGGTATCACTGCCGTTTTCAGTTTTTGATTTTTTTACGTAAAAGATTTCGCTTAATAAGTTACAAAATAAAGTTTTAATTGTTTGTTTCCATAATAGTCATATAGAAAATGAAAACTAAAAACCACTTTTTCTGGTTTTCAAAAATGGGACTTTGATTTTCAGAAAAACAGAAAACCGAAAACAAAAAACAATACCGAACAGGCCTTAATTTCAGTATTGTTGTATGTGGTATATTATTATTAATTTTTTTTGGAATGTTTGCCGGCCTATTTCGTGGGCTTTGTACGTGACTTGGCCCAATTGGCCACTTCAACCCAAATCGGAAACTGAATCGACCCAATTTCATCTTAACAGAGATTAATTAAATCGAGTTAAATTTTGTATTAAAACTCAAAATATTTAATTTATGGTCGCCAAATGCATTTTAGTGCCTAAGTTGTACCATCGGTACCTTGCCGCGTACACTATACAAGGGTTTTAACGAGACAAGTTCCCTACTCATTTGATTTGATTTGATTTGACTTGAAAGTCGATGAACACTTGACATATGCTCTTAGACTAATCAATAAAATTTCATATTTTGTTCTTTCAAGTGAGATATCAAATAATTAAGGAAAATCGGAGTTTTAGCATCTACTCAACGCACGTTAGAAAAAAAAAACGTGTTTTAATAGGCTTTAGACTTTTGGGGCATTTATATTATGGGAATAAAAAATATATTAAGGGAATAATTAGCTGCTCATTAGTCAATTCATTTCAGACGTTCGAACACCTTTAGGCCCCGTTTGATAGGACTGCATCTTTCTGAACTGATATGATCTGATCGATTTAATTTGAATGACTCTGAACTGAACTGATCTGATCTGATCTGATCTAAATGAGTTGAAAATTTGATTGAATTTCAACGAATTAGTATCAGTTATGGACCAAATACATTGATAGAAATTTGAACATTTCTGATCTGATCTGATTTGACTGACTCTATTCTGATCTGAATGATTCTGAACTGATCTGAATACTACTGCTAATAAGTCCTATCAAACAGGGCCTTACTAGTCAAGATCACAGAGGAGCATGGATCCAACTTCAAACTACTCCCTCATTTCATTAAATTCTTTGCATAATCCGACTTTGACAATATCTTTCAAATCCTTGCATTTCTATTCTGGGCAAGTTTTACACACTAACTTAACCTTACTTACAAAACTAACCACCTATTAGCCATCTATATTAAGTTATCCAAATACGAAGGAAGAGAGAGATCAGCACTAGGAGGCTCTGGGTCGGGAGATCGGCGGACGTAAGATCGGCGGAGAAGATAGAGAGAGAAGAGAATAGGAGAAAACTCACGAGGAGAAGATATCGACGGTCATGGCGACGACTTGACGCCGGTGATAAGAACGAGGAGACGAAACATCGACGGTTGCCGACAGTGATATCAGAGCGTTGGGGCGGCAGTGGGGAGTTGAGGAGAGGAGTAAGTTTGATACGGAGCGGTTTATTTAGATAGGTATATTTAGTAGTATTAGGTTAGTGTAAGATTAATGTTAATAATACACTTACCCTGTCAATTCATGGTTCTTGGTCCAAAAGCAAATGCCAAGATACTAATGAAATGGAGGTCCGAGCCAATTCCAATTCATTCCTGAACCGTACCCGAACTACCAACCTGATTCTAACCCCGTCACATCGGCTACTAGCCGCATCGACTAATGGACAACATTTTTAATGTTGCCGTATATTCCAAAAATAAATGGTACTGCATTCAAGATTTCAACCATCTCTGAACAATACTCCCCAGAAGATTCACAAAGTTTTTGCCATTTCATGAAACTGAAGTCCAACTCTACACCCCAATATGCTTTCAAGCTTTAAATTAAGACAATGTGTGCAGAATCAACAAGCACCAGAACATCACAAGATCAAAGTAAACAATTCATTCTTACAAAGAAATACTCGAGTCTCCCTGTAATAGATCTTATGCCAAACAAAACGAACATAAACCCCTTTCAACAGGGAAAAAGCACATAGGATGAATAGTTCACATAGGCCAATTTTCAGTTTGTAGAAGCAGCAACGACACACCAAGCTCCTTGTGTACTCAAATATGTAATTATAAAACCTGCACACAAAAAAAGTGAGACGAATCGATGCAGTTAGGTCGGGAAGACTATGATAGATTGATAATAGCTCAACACATCGTCAATTTACACTAATTCCAAATGTAACATACATGCATCTTGAAAGACAACCTCCAGCTTATATGGTTAAGGGTGGGGGGGAAGAAGAGGTCGCCGAAGTTTGAACTTACCAAACTATTTAATAGCCTTGCTCAACGAGATAGTCACCAAGCCTTTCAACAACAATGTTGCACTGACCAGGAGTCATAGGCTCATCATATATTCCAAATAACAAGCACTGTGTGGTCTTCTTCACACAAATCCCACCTGGGCCCTGGTAAACAAAAACCATTCATAAAAAAAGAAGTCAGTGATACATCCAAATTGCATGATGCCAACACAGACAGCAAGATTTATAGCCTCTAAAAACAACAATTAGGTTCATGTGCCTTTCAAGATTTACGAGACTGAAATAATCCATCTGAGCTTCAAAGGTAACACTCAAAATTGTGTGATGCCAAAACAAACAGCAAGATCTCTAGCCTCTAAAAACAATAATAAGGTTTACGTGCCTTTTAAGCTTCAAAAGTAACACTCCATACAATGAGATCGGCAAATGCAAGACTAACGTGATCAAGTTGCAAATAAGTTGTCAGTGTATCATTCATGGTCCAGTAAAATGCTTTAGGCGGCAAAAATTGTATCAAAGTTCAAATTTCACAGTTGTCAGATTTTGGACAAATACACCTCTGATAGGAGGCAAGGCACCTGGGAGTTGGGACCAAGCAAGAGCAGTATCACAGAATCAAATCACCCCACCCTTAAATCCCAGATGGTTCCATGAGATCGGAACAGAGTCCAATTGGGAACTAACTCCCCAAAGTTGGCAAAATGAAGCAGCAATGGCCGAAAAAGACTACCCTACCAAGAATATATTTCTTCTATCCATTGCGTTCTACAGCTAATTGCTGAGTGCAAAATGAGAAATAAGAGGGGAGGGGAGGCTTTTCTATCCTCTCCCCTTACTTTATTTTTCTTCCCCTTTGACCAAGTTAACAATTACAATACATGTTTAGTTTACCCAATATAGAGATTAACTACAACTGTCGCAATTTCTACAAAAACTATAGAAGAGATAGATGTAGACTCTGGAAGAATCTGAATAGTCCCTACATAAATTGGACCTCTATAAGATGAGCAGATTTTCAAAAGTGCCTTCAGGTTGTAGTTTAACGACACGAAAAATACATGCAAAGCAGAAAAAGCACAAAGCTCAAAATCCCAAGTCAGACGGTATAATTCAATGAAAAGATGAATACCTTCTTTCCACGAATAACGGCCCCTGGTTCACCTTGAATGACCATGTACTTTGTGCCACCAAGATGCAAACCAGTTGGTGCAAGGCTACCAGGCTCCTCAAAATCCTTTAAAATAGCAGCTAGTTCCGCAGGACTTACCTGCATATCAAATACCAAGAAAAAAAAATTGTAAATATGTCGTTTCTCAGAAAAATATGAGGGAGAAGAGTAGGATAACACAGAATAGCTTTGGTAAACATAATCTTGCACAGTACATAAAAATTGTTAAACGATTTCAGAAATGAAGATAGCGTTGCACACAAAAACTTCTCATGCCATAAGTAGGATGCCATGCTCAAATCTCCACGCTGCCAACCCATGTAAGAAAGGTGTAAAAGAATTGGGTTGGGAGGACCAAGAAGGAGCTGAGGAGCACTCCAAATGAAGAACTCTTAAATTTTTTCGAGTAATGTGCATGAAGCACAAATATTAGCCATACATTAACTGAAGTTGAGCAATTGTATTTGCTTATTGCGATCAATAACTCTTCTCCATTTCACCCATAAAGTCGTTAAAACGACAGCACAAACCAGCTCAATCGAGGAACAAGACAATTAACAATGTCCACAAGTCCACATGGACTGAAAACTATCATACACGTAACATCGTGTATACAAAAAACAACACGAACCATCGGCTTAATCACCAAATCGAAAAACTGACAAACATTACTAACACGCCACACCAGTACACCACCACAAAAGCGAAAACATCTCGCCACACAGAATCTCCTAAACACTGCCCCGAAAGAATTAACACACAAACTAAATACACAATCAAGTTAATTCAAAACCATCCAATAATTCACACATAGAAAAGCGGTCCACGTAACGTAAGCATCATGCAATCAGCTCAAACCAAAAAATTAAAATAATATACACCTCAAATCAAGTCAACGAATTGGGGATTATTATAAAATTGAGCATGACCTACCAAATAAATCAATGACCGAAATAATTAAAAACACCAATACAATTATCAATACCAAATTGGTTGAAATAATGATAATTTCCCTCCTAAAAGAACAGATCAATATCTAATCAATCAAAACCTAAAATCCGCCCCAAATTGATCAAGTTATCAATCGAACAATCTAACTATCAAATCAATCAAACCCCTAAATAACAGACAATTCAACTGAAATTACCAAATCCGGGAAAATTGTAGAACAAGTTATCAATCAAATCACTTCCTAACATGCAATTTAACTAAAAATCACCAAATCAAATCGAAATTACAGCATAATTAATCAATCAAACAACGACCCACCAAATAAATCAACAAAACAAAGAAAACCCAGATGGGGAAATCACCAGATCAGGCAAAAAAAACCCCAAATCAAATCAATCAAAAAACAACTAAATCTGGTAAAAAAAATTTGAGTAAAAATTAGACCTGAGGAAAGTTGGGGCTTTGAGCCCAGATACTTCCATCATAGCCAAGAATGGCGGCGGAAGTGAGCTTGTTGCCTTGTTCATCACACAACAAGTGATCATCAACGTATGCTTGCCACGACATGTTTAATTAATAAGAAAGTTTTGAACTTTTCTTCTTTCTTCTTTCTGTGTCGGAGGAGAGAGAGAGAGAGAGAATGAATTTTGGGATGAAGAGGGAATGAGATTGTGAGGCGAATAGAGAGAGAAATAGAGGAAGAAAAGTCGGGGGGGATTTTTGTGGGAATAAAATATGCTTAAAAAGTTGCGTAAGATTGAAGCGGGCCAGAGTGTGTGACGGTGGGTGCGAGTGAGACCATGATTTGGGTGCGTTAATACAGTAGGAGTCTGATTTGATGTGATGCCCCCCAATCTTTGCCGTTAATATTGGTGGTGCATAGTATAAGGTCCTTATTTCATGTGGTAGTAGTGGTATGACTATCACATTGGAGTATTGGACCATAGGATTTGCAAATTTTTACCATTTTTGGATGTTTTATATTGTTGATGATTTTGGGTGGATCTTGTGGGTTGACAAAGTGAGGAACAGGTGATGATTTTCGGAGGGTTATTAATGAGCGTTTGGTTGAGTTGATACGAGATTTGATTGGATTAAATAGAGGTTTTGAGTGTGATTTTGTGTGAATGTAGCAGTGTTGAAACTCATTGAGAGAGTTTTGTCGTCTTATGTAGTCTTACGTGAACTGAAATGAATGGTGGAGACAAAAAATAAAGATGAAGACTTTCTATTACGTATAACTATTCGTTTTGTTTTGTTAGAGATTATGATGACTATTGATTCTTTTCAAAGTTGTATGATGCTATGTTAGACCTCTTTTGACATGATGTGACTTGTGTTGCGCATTGTACGCAAATTTTGCCCAAATGTAATGTCTGAGTAACACTATGTATACTAATGAGTTAGAATTGCCGGATACGACTTACTTGTTAGCGTACAATGGGTTAAGGATCGTGGTTTACAATGACTAGTGTGTGATACTTCTCTTGTGATGTTATTACTATGTGAACAAAGTTATTGTACATCATGATTGACACATGGTGCAACTCATCTTAAGTGGCGATGAGTTAGACGCTTAAAAGTAGATTAACTAGAGTCATGTGTTTCTAGCTTTTTTTTTTTTAAGGAAGATGACATTCATGCATTGATAAAAGCCATACGGCATCTACAACAGCAGCCAATAAATTCAGCATACAAATCTAGCAAACTTACATAGAGCTAAACTCCATTAAAACTACGACTACAAAGGAGATATAACACTTGTGTATACCCTCTATGATATCGCTGAACAAAGCAGCCTTGAACGACTCATGCTTGATGTTGGCTAATGTTACGCACTCGACATAATTCCTAGACAATTCAGATTTCTCTATGTAAATAAAAGGGAGAAATCTAACACACCAGCATTTGCATTGATGCAGTAATTAGGAGTAGTCCACCAAATATCATCCTTAGATAGGTCTAATCATGTTTTTCATAAATAATGATAGATAACATAATGTGCTATCAATAACCGGTGAGTGTTTCTTTAGATGCGATTGATTCAGATTCACTACCAAAATGGATCTACACATCCTAATAACCCACCAAATCGTTGACACTTAAATCAAGCTTATTAGTAAATCTACACTACCCCAATATCATTTTGATTACTCAGCAACCGTCATTAAATTAACATGAGGTGCATAAAAAGCACCATTGTACTACGTGGGTACTCCCATTTTATCATTCCCCCCCTCCCCCTCTTGTCGCTATACCATTGTCTAATGTTTCTCATTAACTCATTAATTAACATAGACACCTTCATAAAATAAGGGACAACGAGTAAAAACTTATTACACCCGATCTGAACTAGTCCTATTACATCAAGATTAGTACTACTTGTCATTTTCTAACCCATCATTTTTCTAGCAAAGAAAAAACAAAGAAAAGAGGCTGAACTTTTATGCCAAGTTGGACAAAAAATTGATCCAAAGAAATGAAAATAGAAATAAAACTGCTGCGCCAACTGGTTTACATGAAACAGAGTCCTTCCCTCACATAAACAGCTTCTTCTTCTTCTTTCTCCCAAAATTCAATCCCCAATCAATTAAATTAATTAAATAAAGAAATCATCATATATAATATATCTTGATCATAAATCTTCATCAACAAGTTACGCAAATCACACGAAATTCCCGATACGAACGATTCCGTGGATATGAAGATTGCCGAAGGCGAATACGGTTACATTCTTGAAGATGTTCCTCATTTTTCCGATTACATTCCCAATCTTCCTGTATGTTCTTCGCTTTAATTCCTCTTTTTTTTTTCTTCTTGATTAATCGTTTTTTTTTTTTTTTATTGCGAGGTGATCTGTTGTTTGATTAATTGTTGTGATTATTGTAATGTGGATGATTTTGTAATTGAATTCGGTGTTAATTTGATTGTTTTCTGCTAATTTGAATTTTTTTGGAGAGAGAGAATGTGGATTAGTGTGATTTATTAGGAGATGATTTGTTGTGAAGAGGAAGAAATGATGTTTTTTTCGATTGTTAGGGTTAGATGTTTGCGATTGTTCAAAGGAATATGATAAAGTTGCTTCAGGAGTAAGTTAGATGTTGTTAGTTCCGAAGTTTTCCACGATTTGCTTGAGAAGCGTGATGATCTCATTGCTCGGGTTTTGATGTTTTAGTGAACTGATGTGATGAGGTGCTGGCCTGCTGGGAGAGTAAATTAGCCTGTTGTTACTGTGAAGTTTTCGGCATTAAATCGAGAAGTGTGGTGTAAATTGCGAATCTTAGGGGAATAGTGCGAGCAGATGATCATAGTGGTCGGATTTGATGTTTTAATGAAGTGATATGATGAGGTGCTGGAAGAAGAATAAGCTGTTGTTACTGTGAAATTTTCGGCATTATACTTGAGAAGTGTGGTGTAAGTTGTGAATTATGGCGGAATAGTGCAAGTAGATGATCACAGTGCTTGTGTTTGATGTTTTAGTGAGTGATATGATGAGATACTGGAAGACTACATTAGGCTGTTGTTACTGTGAAACTTTCTACATTGTACAGTGTACACGAGAAGTGTGGTGTGAGTTGCGGACATTGATCATGTTTGATGTTATAGTGAAGTTGAACGTATTGGGGGGTTAGTTTGAGTTTTAAATAGATTGAAGCAAACTAGGCAAGGTGAAGTAGTGTGATGGGAAGTAGAATGACTTGCTTTGCGAACATTCTTGGTTTCGGTGAGGGAGTGAAATTTAGATCATCATGAAAAGTTGAGAGAACTGATTAGGACAAAAATATGTGTATTTGCAGCCAACCTTGTTGTAGCGCCTTTGGGATTAAACTCGCAATGTGGTGTATTTTCACTTAATAATCTTGTGTATAGAAAACAAGCGGGGAAAGAACCACAAAGAACTGATAAGGATCACAAAGTGTAACGCTCTTTATAAAAGACATAGGCATGGTTGATAAGTGATAACTCTTGATCACCAAAATATAAGCATAGTTTGACCTCGAATTCAATAAACAGGTTATTCTAGCTTACGAAGGTTTCGTAGGTGTATTTTCACAAATGAAGTAGAAGGAATATACGAGATGCAGATGGAGGGTGGTCTTCCACAAAAGATGATGGTTACCATGTGAATTCTAAGGCTTAAGTGCATCAGCTCTGGGTAAGGTGATGCAGAGGTGGAAAGATACTAGGATGTGGTCAGTGGTGAACCCTATGAATGGATGTACAGCTTTCAGATTGTACTAGGGCATCAGGGTACGTACTAGCCATTCAAAATCTGTGACACTTACGGTAAGTCAAATTGACGACATTTGTGATTATGAAAGTAGAGGTCAAAGGAAACAGTTGTGAGTACTGACCATACTTGAGGCCGATAGACCATTTAAATCGCTACCAGAGATTTTTATATCAAGGGTTCACCTGCATGATTTTCTCATGGCAGAGAAAGACAATATGTTTGGTACTTTGGTTGGTACTCGTGAGACAACTGAATGATTTGGACATTTGGTAGTGCGCCAGGAAGAAAGCTTTGGATCCCGAAGTAAGATCAAACTGCTGATGAGGCACCCTTGTACCCTTAGCTAATTGAGCCATCCATTTGCTCAGTACTTATTCTACCTAGTCTTTGTTTCATCCTTGTGTTCTTTCTGCTCCGGGATTGTGAGTATTATAGAGAATCTGGAGGTCATTTGGTTTATGTAATGAGTAGATAGAACTATGTAGAAACCATAACAAAGTAAACTAGAATGCAAAACAGGTCGCTGCATGAAGTCTAATTGCCAAGCACTTGTATTCCTCGTTCCACTTTTGTGAATTGCTATTCTTTCTCCAGCTTTGTGTTATGATCTTTGTTAGAACATGTATTTTTGCACTTAAGACTCTAAGTATGTTCTTATCTCGGATGGTTTGTTTTCTGTTTCCTTGTTATGCAGACCTACCATAATCCTCTGCAAGATAATCCTGCATATGCAGTTGTCAAGTAAGTCCATGGGTACTAGTTACTGAATTTTACCCTAGAGTAAGTATAATCTCCTCTCTTCCCCATACTCTTCTGGTGGGGGGGGGGTGGGTGGGGAGGGGAGGGGAGGTTAAACTTTTTATCTTATTCACAAGCACAATACTGTGAACTTGAGGAGATATTAACTGCATGGTGTTGTTGATTCGTTATCATTTCAGGCAGTATTTCGTCGACATGAATGATTCTGTGATGCAAAAGGTGATTTACTCTACGTTATCCATTCAGTCCAATGGCAATTTAGCTGCCCAGTTTGGGTTTAAATTCGAATAAGATCTCTTCCAAATTCCATGGAGGATAAAATATCAAGCCAGGATGGGTCCTCAGAACTAATATAAGTTTCTGTTTGTCTTTTCCCTCTTCTAGATTGTAGTTCATAAGGATACCCCGAGAGGCATACATTTCCGCCGTGCTGGCCCACGGCAAAAGGTACTTTCTTTCATTTGTAAGGGCTTTCGGAAATGTTAATTATGTTATGCCGTTACTAATCAAAATCTTATGTAAGCCCAGGTGTATTTTGATTCTGATGAAGTGAACGCGTGCATTGTAACTTGTGGGGGTCTTTGTCCGGGCCTGAACACCGTTATCAGAGAAATTGTCTGTGGTCTTTACAACATGTATGGTGCCAGCAGAGTTATTGGCATTGATGTAAGTATATTGGCAAGTTAACACATTTATGGATTTGATGGTATAGCTTATTCTTTTATTATCTCTACCATGATATGATTATATCAATTTATTATAGCTGCACATTTCCTAACAATATGCGCACGGGAAAGAAAGAAGTAATAATTTTATGAATGCTGGGTCAAGTACCTGAACAACGACAAAATTTCGACCTTTTTGTCCTAAGGTTAACTTCACTGTTTCTCAAGAAATTACATACGCAAGTTTTTCTAATCATTGCTTTCCATATATTACGCTTAGTATGTAGGTTATCTTTGCACGAAATAGAGATGCCAACATTCATAATGGCAAACTTGTCTAACCACTGTTTTGTAGATTACCTCACCTAGTTACTTGTCTAACCACTGTTTTGTGCTTTTCCATTAGCCTCTAAATAGATAAAACTTAAAACTAGCTCTCTTAATCGATTCCTGGGAATCTATCACGTCTTTACCAGTTCTCGTTTTAGTAACCACTTTCAGAAAGTTTGTAACCTGTACAGTAGCTTTATTGACACTTGTGATTCTGTATCGAGCATTTTGTTAAGTTTTTTTTACCTATTATTAGCTTATTATGTCTTAATTATCTCAAATTATGGACTTATTAAGGGAGGATACAAGGGTTTTTATGCTAAAAATACAAAAAAACTCGACCCCAAGGTTGTCAATGATATCCATAAACGGGGCGGTACTATACTTGGAACTTCTCGAGGAGGTCATGATACCACAAAGATAGTAGACAGCATTGAAGATTGTGGAATAAACCAGGTGATTAAGGATGCATACTACTTTTTCGCTATATACAAATTTCATACACTAGCTAAATTCTTGCATGCTGATTGTGTCTCTTGGTGATCTAGGTCTATGTAATTGGAGGTGATGGAACACTTAAAGGAGCATCTGTGATTTATGAGGCAAGTCCTGTGAGATACAAGGACTGAATTTTTCCACGGGTGTCAGTATCAGATGGTGGTGTCTGGAACTCATTAGGGGCAGCCCGGTGCACATTGGCGTCCCCGCTAAGCTGGCGTCTGAAACTCATTGATTTAAGATTATTATTGAACCCGAAAGGGGGCTTCCCATACTGTGAATGACTATCATAATCGCTTCTGGGTCATTGTTTTGCAGGAAATCAGACGGCGAGGCCTTAAAGTAGCTGTCGCAGGAATTCCGAAAACGATTGATAATGACATTCCGGTAGTGAACAGCATTTATAGTTTATGTATCGTTGCCTGCTATGTCTTTTACTGACTTTGAGAACATTATGGCTTATTCTTTGTCTGATGCAGGTCATTGGCAGGTCATTTGGCTTTGATACTGCTGTAGAGGAAGCCCAACGTGCTATAAATGCTGCTCATGTAGAAGCTGAAAGCATGGAGAACTGTATTGGTCTGGTGAAGTTGATGGGTCGCTACAGCGGTTAGTTATCCTTTTCACTTTTACCTATCATCCTTTTTCCTTGAATGCTGCCACTTTTCCTGCCTGCTTCTTCGTTCTACCACTTTCTCAAGTTGTGTATGTACGGTCTGTTTCTTGGATCATTGTTTTGTTGTCTGCCTCTAGGTGGTTGTTGCAAGTTTCTTATCCTGTGATGGTGCGAATAGCTCAAAGAAACTTTGAATAGAATTTTTGTTTTGGGTGTCAAATTTTGAAAGGTTAATGAGTAGCCAGGGCTACTCTTTATTTGCAAGACAAGACAATTCATAATTTGCTGGTTTAGTTTTCACAATTCATTGGAGCCAAAGTCTCGCTTTTTATTTTTGGTTTTGGAATATAATGGAATGAAGCAAATTTGCTCACAAAACTGCCTGCGTTTCTTGTAGTAACAGTCTGTTTCGAATTTTCGATGCAAGTTTAATTATTAGTCATCTGCAAACAACCTCTATGTTCTCCACGTAGGGGACATACGACCCCCTTTACCTTGCCATTTGCACAAGCCTTTAGGGGTAATATCGTTGTTGATGATGTTGTTCTTCACAAACTTGCAATGAGGGGGTGCTGTGGCACCTACCTTCCTCCTTGTAAAACCAAAACATTGTATCCTTTACGTGAGTGCAACTTATCTTCAAGATGATTTTGATTCACTCGTCAGCATCATCTTTTGCATCACCTGTATGCCTGCACGTCACTGTTCCCAGCAGACAGCTAGGTGTATTTATGATAGGACTGCTCCTGGACAGCTATAGAGATATCACTTACTTCTCTGTCGTACTCCAACGTTTATTTTGGCCCTTGATTTTGTATTCCAATCTTCACTCTTTATCTTTGGTGCTAGTCCTGTAAATAAATTTCAGCTCTCAGTGAGCAAAGCATATTGTTCGAGTTTTTGTCCCCTGTTTAACTCATTACGTGTCACTATCTTTTGCAGGATTTATTGCTATGTATGCAACTCTAGCCAGTCGAGATGTTGATTGTTGCTTGATTCCTGAGTCGCCCTTTTACCTTGAAGGAAAAGGTGGACTTTTTGAATACATGGAAAAAACACTCAAGGATAATGGGCATATGGTCATAGTGATAGCTGAAGGAGCAGGACAGGAGCTTCTTTCAGAAAATCGGGATGAGAAAGATGCTTCTGGGAACAAGTTGCTGAAAGATATTGGCCTGTGGATGTCACATAAAATCAAGGTTTGTTTTTATCCATTGCCCTTTTCCCAGAGTAGAAATAGAATCAAAACAAGATTATCTGTGGGTATTGATGTTTTAACAGAAGTGAAGTATCTTTGACTCCCTTGGGTATAATGTTGCAAGTGGTTCCTAGTTCCTTAAATTTTGTTGTCGAATTCAAACATTTGTAGTTGGTACTTCAAAAACCCCTCAATTGTCATAAATCATGAAGGAACACTAGCCACAATATCAGATTTTCCATGGACTAATACAGGAGACCAATTCTGGATTTAAACAAAAAAAGATTGTACTTCATCTTGAGTTATTGCCGACATATGACATGTATGATGTATCCTACATGGAGGACCACACCCCTCTTACTTTTTAACTCAACTTCACGAGGGGCCATCTTCGTAGTAATTTGCTAAAGGATCTGCTTCTAGACTATTTTCATAGAACAACATTGTTAATACATGCTTCATCTTACCATTGATAGAACAAATTCAATTTAATGTAGTTGTAATGTTGGTGCATACTAGCGAATGAAACTTAAGTCCTATTTTATCGAATAGGTTTTTGTTATAGAGATACTTGTTTTGGATGATCTGTTTAACCAGAGGGTTGTGATAAGAAATTTTGTGTAATGGTGATTGGTGAGGTTCAAAATACATATCTAGTATAAGACTTTGAAGACCTACCTTTTTATCTTAAAAACCTACACATTAATCTTTCAACCTTACAATTACAGGCTTATGTGATTTGCAAGTCTCTTGCATCGAGTATATGGAGAAGTATCGCTTTGAGTTCTCAAAGTTTAATTCAATCTCATATATTGATTTATTTTATTTTCTGTGACTGTAGGAACATTTTACGCAGAAACGTAAAATGGTTATAAATCTCAAATATATAGGTAATTACTCAGCTTCCTGTCTTTGTTTTTTTTTTTTTTTGCATAGCTTACATGGAATTGAGTAGAAATAAATATGAATAGGAGAGTGACTTGAGCAAGTTCTTGCAGATCTGACATACATGATCCGTGCTATTCCTAGCAATGCATCTGATAATGTGTATTGCACACTTCTTGCTCAAAGTGCTGTTCATGGAGCCATGGCAGGATTTACAGGCTTCACAAGTGGGCTTGTAAATGGCAGACACACTTACATCCCTTTCCAAGTGAGTACTTTCGTTCTCAATATAATTACTTTCATGCATACATGACAAGCTGCTAGTAATTGAACTCCTTTTATATTCACAAATTTGGAGGTTGGTTTGCAAATCTTTTTCACTATGTTGCAAATCTTTTTCACTGTGTTGAAGATGACAATGAATGAACTAAGCGATCTCTACTGGTTATCTTTGAACACAGTTTTTTTTGTGGATTTTTATCTTAAGCTTCTGAGAATGATGTTGATAACCTTGAAAATGTATGCAGCGCATCATCGAGAAACCAAACCAAGTGGTGATAACTGACAGGATGTGGGCAAGGCTTCTTTCATCGACCAATCAACCAAGCTTTCTGGGAGCAGCAGAAATTGCCAAAGCCAAGGAGGAGTCTGATGCAGCTCATTCAGCGGATATAGAGAATTGTAAAAACAGTTCCGCCTAAATACTTGTTGCATGCAAATACACAATCATGTACTATATTATCTTGTGAAGCTCCCTGTTCCTCGAGCTACCTCGATTGAATATGTCTTCCTTTTTGCTTCTTTCTCCATTGGTAGGTAAAATGTGGCCGGGAATGAAACCCCTTACAGTGTGCTTTTGTCTTCCTCAAATGGAACTTGCTGCCGGGGGTGACTTGCAGCTTCTACGAGTAGCTTTACTCTATTGAACTTAGTTTACATCAACTTTTCGATGCTACCATGGGAGTCGTCACTTGAGCTTTTCTGCTTATTGAAGCAATATTTTTTGTTCTATTACAGTAAAAGCTTTTTGGTTACTGAATCATACCAGCTTTGTATAGGTAGCAAGATTGAGAATCTGAGGCCTTTTATGAAATGAAATTTCTTATACAATTTCTTATTCATCTTAGCCTTCTTCCACAACTCAAAGGTCGATATATGGTTCTCTGGTTGACGTACTTGGAATCGTCTAAAAGCCAGCTTGTTGGGCATAACTGACTCGTTTGCTTACATATTGTGGAACTCCAACAGAGTCCAATATCCAAAGCTTCGTAACTTTAGGTATGTAATATGCCTTAATTTTCTGGGGTATGCAGCACATGAACAAGGTGCATTATCAGTGCTGTTAGCCTTTATTCCGCCAATTTCAGAAATCATGAAGCAAATGAACAAAGAATCGTTATTAGCTATATTTAGTAAATTTGGAGAACGATACATATTTGTTACAGCTCTGAGGAAATTTACTCCGAAGTTAGAACATCAGCTAGATATAGTTTTACATCTCAGTCAACCTAGGAAGGCCGCAGGAATGCAACTCTATGGACAAAATGACGGTTGTACAATTAAGCAAAGATGGGAAGAAGACGGATCTTGTACGAGGGCACATATCAACACTTGTAAAGATCTTTGGGATCGGCATTCTGTACTATCCATGGATGTCCCAGAAACTTGTGCAATGGAAATCGGATGATGGGCTTGTACGAGGGCACATATCAACACTTGTAAAGACCTGAGGGATCAGCATTTTGTACTATCCATGGGTGCTCCAAAAGCTTGTGCAAAGGAAGACGTTGAGCCGAGTCTTTCACAAGCATCTGATATTTAACACATGGATTGGTAAGAATCACCTAATGAGCAAGCCTAGAGCTTAAAGAATGTTCACTGATATGTTAAAACAAAGAACGCAAACCTGACTAATAAGGTCCTTTGCAGCTGAAGAGACCATGGGTTTTGGGGGAAACTTTAAATCAACTTGCAGAATCCTGCATATATGTTGTATGCCTTAGATGGAGACTAAATTCAAGTGAATTCACCAACTGCGGAAAATAGAGTGAAACTGACTAGCAGAATCGAATCTGGTTTGAAAGCTTACCTTCTGTACGTGTCTGAATGCTCCTTTGCCTCAAAAGGAGGAAACCCATATAGAAACTCATAACATAAAACACCAAGGCTCCATATGTCCACACTTGAGTCATGCTCTGTGCTCTCCACTATGAAAAGAAAGAAGATTAAAGATTATTTGACCTATCTTGAAAGGATTTCTAGTCCACAGTACACACAAAAAAGATCACAATGTCATTTTGAGTCATTCTTGAACGCATACCCATCTCAGGGGGCAGGTAATCAAGTGTCCCACACATTGTCTTCCTGCGGTTGAAGGTATGGACTGCCCAGCCGAAATCTGCAATCTTCAGTTCACCCTGATAGAGCGAAGTCATAGGAAATTCCTAGTTAGTCCAATGTTATAGATACGAAAGCACGTGACAAAATGCAGTTGAATTATGGTTCTAACCTGTGCGCCTATTAACAGATTCTCTGGCTTTATATCTCTGTGGATCACATGTTTCCCATGACAGTAAATGAGAGCCCGAGCTAGTGACGCAATATACTGCATCCAAAAGAAGACCCAAAGTATAGGTTAACATCTTCACATGCTAAAACCTGGCATGCACTACTAGGCCTAACACTAAGCAAAGTAAGAATTCCATGGCAAATGTGAAGATCTACCAAACCAATAGCTTGGCTATACATAAAACACAGCTATTCTGGAAACAGGAACATTTGTTAGCAGATTTAACCGATATACCAGACGTAAAGAAACTTCCATATACAGGTCGAACTGTTGAACTAAATCAGGTGATGCTATCAAAGATAAACAACATGCATCATGGAGACAATTGGATGTTAGGCTAAAAAAGTGTAACAGCTGGATTGGAACTTACAGTTGCAGAACGCTTTTCACTGAAATACTTGCACTTTTGAAGTTCTTTGTACAGCTCTCCTTTAGGTGCATATTCAAGTATCAAATAGACACGTTTCTGCAAACAAGATATGACAGGTTACAGTGCAAATTTAGGTCTCACAGATGGGATCATAAGGGCCTTCATGGAAGAATACAGTACCTGATCATAAAAGTATCCATATAACCGCAGAATGTTAGGATGGCGAAGGTGGCTTTGTATTTCAACTTCTCGCCGGATCTGATGCTCCACCTGAGATTGTTTCAGTTGGCTCTTGAACAGCACTTTCAGTGCCACAATATGATTGCTCTGTTCCAAAATATGAACTAATAAGCATCACAACACAAGGAACAATTTAGCTACGAACAGAATCCAACAGTTCAGAATAGATAAGCAACGAGCCAATGACATTCTCCTAGAGACAAGTAGACAGCTAAGGAGAAGTACACCTCTGATTTTTCAATGAGTACATATGCAAAAGGACATCCTAAGTCGTAAACAAAAGTTGGTCTGACATAGTTCATATTATCACTCAATCAATTAGTTCTACCTAGTCTACAACATTTCGGAAGAAGGGGAGATTGAAATTGACGAACCTACAAGCGATCACAGGCACTATGCCTTAAATCTTAAATGTGTTAGGCTTCACAGTTAAGGATGCATCATCAACAAAATTCTCCTTAAGACGTCGAAAGAGAAACCAACACTAAATTTTTCAAACTTCAATCATTATTCAATCAATTCATCCTAGTCTAATCAAAAGCAGGAGGAATCGATTTTGTCAAACCGAGTAACCCACAAGCTATCAGGGACTCTATGCCAACAATATGAAGAACCCTATCACTCTTTCTCTCCAAACTAAGGATCGATTTTCAAACCTACTGAGATCATGGTAGAATCAGACAGTGGTATTTTTGCTTATAGCAATTTTGTCAAAACATTTAAATCTTTCCCAAATTTCTATATTTCACTATCCTTTTTTGTTTGGTCCTCATACTTACAAGATCATGAATAAAGTCGAAACTTGAAACCATCATATCAATCAACACTAGTTAAACAACCACACATCAAAAAGTGAAGTCCTTGAATTACAACAAAGATAGAGCAAGAGATAAGCATACCCTCTTCTCCCTGGCCAAGTACACATGCCCAAACTTGCCTCTACCAAGGGGTTTTCCGATATCGAAATCGTTTAGCGTCCACCGTTTCTTCTCTGCAGCAGGAACCTCTCCAGCTACCTACACACACACACACACACACACACAATTACCACTCAATATATCAAAATCTTCAAAATCCCCATTTCCATAAAATTACAAAAACAAATTCTTCCCAAAATCAAAACTTAACAACAAATTCCCAACATAATCAGAATTTTAATCTGATCTTACCACTAAAATTACACAATTTTTATGAATCAATCTGATTGACAAATCAAATTCATCCCCAATTAAAATTACAATTATATATATAATCCCCCAAAAAATCTGGCCAAATTCAACCCATTTCTCCCAAATTACAGAAATCATAATAAAGATTCAACATTGCGCATGATAATTAAAAAAAGGCAATAAAGAATATAAATCAAATTGGGGAAAAAGAAGAAGAAATGATTACAAGATAGAACAAATTGCTAATTACTTCTAAAAAAAGAAACCCCTAATTTAATTAAAATGCAGCATCAACAAACATTAAAAAAACCCTCAAATTTCCAGGAACAAAAAACCCTAATTAAAAATCAAATTCTTCAACAAAATTCTTCAGCAAAAACCCTAATTAAATTAAAAATTACCTTCTGCTCGGCCTGATTTTCAGCAGCAATGGCCATGGTTGGGAGTTTAGAGAGAGAAAGAGAAGATTTTTGGAGAGAGAATCGAAAGATTTTGATGACAGATTTTGGAGGAGAGAGAGAGAGACAAAAAAAGGGGGGAGATTTTCAAGGAAGAGAAATAAACGTTTTGATTTTGATACAACGGTCGAATTTCTTGTGTATGACACGTGGACCAATGGAGTTTCACTTGGTCAATTCAAAATTTCTTTCGTTTATTTTGGCTTGTTGTGGAAGATTGGAGAGATGGGGGGAGCGTATTTGGGAATCTTCTATGGTTTGGGTTTACTACATCCATCACAGGCTGGATGGCTTTATTTATGGCCGTTGGATGTGCACTTAATGTAATGTTTTGATGAATTGATGAAGAATTGGGAGTTTTGATGAATAAATTTGGATCTTAAATCTAGGGCTTGATTAATGATTATAGCCGTTTTGTGATTTTCATTATGATTTGTTTAGGGATTAATAATTCAGTCATTAATGTAAGGTTTTGTGTGAGTAGATTTTCTGTCTCATTTTGTGTCAAACTCCGTTAAGATCTTGACAACTCACCTAATAAAACTCAGTTTAAATAATACATTAAGGATTCTACATACTAAGGCTTTCTTTAAGCTAAATATTCAACACCACCCTTATAATAGTGTTGTCCGTGAGAGTGAGTACTTTGAAACGTTAGTAAGCAAGTGGAAATGACGGGAATCTTGGTCTCAAGCTCGATACTTTACTTTGTTCTTATATAAAAGAGTTATAAATCTGGCATAAAACCATCCGATATGGTGAATTTTGAATTTAGAAAGGACCCATTAAAACTCGGTCAATAATTGCTACTACTTATAATAAAAAAAATTCTACCTAATCTTTTGACCGATATGATGTTTGATTACCTTCATAGTTCACACATGCTATATATAACCGTCTCTTCCTTTCTCAGCATAATCAATTAGTTTGATAATATGTTCGAAACCTGATCTTTGAGTGATGTTTCATCATTGTGAGACAAATTACTCATATTACTAACAACTCTAAACCTCAGCTCATTCAAAGAATAATCCAAAATCTCGCATACATGCATTAGTACTCTTTTCAATTATGTATATTAAAGCTTGATTTGAATTCATCTCACTTGTTATATTCATAAGAGGCCGTATAATCATCCTAATCAAGGCAAAATCATTTTGTTGCGCGTACGTATATATGTTTGGACATTTGCTACATTATTCCTCACATAAACGACCATAGAAAGATTTAACAAAATGAACACAAACAAAAATGCCACACAAGTGACACAACTACACTAATAAAATTAGTTAATGAAAATCAGAAGGATAAAATGTGTATCCACGTAACACAACAATTGTACGTGTCAAACACCATGCATGCAATATACACACTTGCCAAACAAAGTTTACACCTTCATTTCTCATGATCTCTTCATCTTTCACCCCTCCTCCACGTACCATTTCTTCCACTCACTTCCTTCTTCTTCACTCTTACCATATATTCACTCTGCTCAAACTCTAAGAAAAACCATTACTCATGAGCACCGTACCAAAGAAACGAAAATCCAAAAACAAATCCGACAACTCAACCACACCAACACCAACACCAACAGACACACCAACAACAGATCAAGAAACACCAACACCAACATTAACAGACACAATAACACCGGAAGCAACACCAACACCCACAACAGATTCAACCACTGACACTACTATGGCTGACACACACTACAGCAACAGGCAACAACAACCACACCAACACCAACAACAGTACTACGGCGGTGGCGGTGTTGGAGGCGGTCAGCACCAAGAATCTTTAACCTCAAAGCTCTACTCCGCCGCACCAAGCTCACGGCAAGGGGTCAAGTTTCTGACGGCGTCGACGATAGGAACCATCCTCTTGGTCTTGTCAGGGCTGACTTTAACAGGAACGGTGATATCACTTATTGTGACTACACCCTTGTTGGTTCTGTTCAGCCCGATACTCGTCCCGGCTGCCATCACTGTGTTACTAATCGGGTCGGGTTTCGTGTTCTCGGGCGGGTGTGGGGTGGCGGCACTGTCAGCCTTGTCGTGGATTTACCAATACGTGACCGGGAAGCACCCTCCCGGGGCGGACCAGCTTGACCATGCAAGGATGAGGATTGCGAATGCGGCACGAGATGTAAAGGATAGGGCTAGGGATGTTACTGGGACTGGACACTATGGTGGACAGACGACTTACCACACTTCTTAGTTCTTAGAATAATAGATCACTCGTATGTCTTTTCATTTGCTGTTTTTTTTTTTTTTGTAATTTAGTTTGTTTTTTTTTTTTGTTATGCATGTATGTGCATGTAATAGTAATAATAATAATGGTTTGTGCAATTGTGCTACATTGCATGCACTTTGTATGTTGAACATGTTCGGATGACGGTGTAATCGTTGTGCTTGAAATCGTATTTAATCCAAGTTCTTCATGCATTACGTACCAGGATGAACCTGGGATGGACTAATTTTATTCTACCAGGTTGATTATTGCTTAATAACTAGGCCAAAAACCTATGTTCTCTGTTCTTCATTATATATTGTGAAAGGTCTGGTATGGTACGGTATATTTGTAGAATTTTAGAGGGACTGTGATAAACTTGCTCACATCCGGCCGACCTAGTACTACATGTCTACATACCAACCATAAACAACAATACGACTAACCACCAACTCAATGTTAATTACGTACTAGGAATTATTAAAACTAATTTTAACTTAATTATTTAATTTTTGGATCATAATAATCCAACAATATTCAATCTCGGCTGCCACCGCATTCGTGACATAATAATCCAACAATATTCAATCTCGGCTGTCACCGCATTCGTGACATTCCGTCCTAGGCTTGATTTATAATGTTAATCCATATAAATATAACAACAATCCGTTGTAGTCTAATTGGTTAGGATACTCGGCTCTCACCCGAGAGACCCGGGTTCAAGTCCCGGCAACGGAATTTTTTTGTTTTCTTTCATACATCTTTTTTTTCTTTTAATATAAATAATCGGCCTTTGCATACGCTATGTTCGGTAAAACTACCAAAAAAGAAAACAACTACTTTAATAATTATTCTAGATCGTGAGACCCCTTAAAACATCCTCCCTGGGTCGTCCTACTCTAAAATGATGAGCTTTTGAGATTGATGACTGGCTTTTGAGATTGATCAGCACCGCACTTGGCTAATTAACCAATCGGACGCTTAGTTTGCTTCACGATATGTGTGCTCCAAAATTACCGTCCAGGATCCTTAGCTTGTGTGTACCGTTCACGGAAGGGAGAGTGTTGATCGAGGTGGAAGCTCACTGCTGAGCTGGAGAGAGTGGGAGCCTCCTGTACTCGATGCTACAACGGTCGACGCTTCCTCTTTCTCCTCGTACGCTCTGACCTACAAAACACGGGTGACTGCCCCTGGGAGTTGGAGGGAAGCCCCTCCGACGCTCAAGTCAGCTACTATGTAGAGTAAGAGGTGTTTAAGTAAATAGAGTAGTAAGCCATGCCTTTTTGGTGATAGTGTCTGGTTTTTGGCAAAGTGTGTGTGAGTAATGATTGTAAAAAGAATGTAAAGTCCCATCAAATGATGATATGGGGAATTTATAGGTTGGAGTTTTGGGATTGATGCATTGATAAATCCTAGGTGGACTGGTGGGCTTGGACCACCAAAGATCATTTATGGTTTGGGCCTTGCATCAAAGCCCCAATCTAATGGACTGTCACTTGACTTACCAGCCTGGACTCCACCTGCTGACTAGGTGTCACGTGGACGAATTAGAAACTGACGTGTGTTGCGACATGTGTACGTTATTGACCGTTGACTTTGCAGACTAGGCGCCACATGACTCCAATGATAGAGTGACACGCACGTGGTTTGGCTATTTTATACACATACATTGTGCAATTAGGGAACACGTGAACTCAAGGCACCAATATATGGGCTTTTTGCTATTCACCATGTCTACACAAGTTGAATTGTTAGCTTTCTCAGCCATTGTTTTTAGCCTCCTCAAGTCCCCGCTTCAAAGCCCTTAACTCGGCCCACACAGACGTGCAAGTACCATATCTATAGCGCGAGAGGTAGGCCAAGGATGATGAAGTTACCTGTACTATATATTTCGGAAAATGCCACCACCGCCGGCTATCCCTGGATTTCCACAACTAAGTTCCATGTGTTAAGTAAGACCTAGTCCTGTGTTGGTGGTTCCACCAAGTGTGGACCCCTCAAACACTTCCGGAGATGGGATGGGAGTGGAAATCGATTCAATGCCCTTTTCATTTCATCAAAGCAAGACTTCAGATTCAGATATGGATCTGTATGTATTTTCGAGGAACGACAAAAAAACAATGTTGTTGCGCCACTTACAAATCCACCAATAGGTATTGACTTATTTGAAGGGCTAATCGTCCGTAGCCAAAGGGTTAGAGTTTGAGACGTTATCAAGTAGCCAGTTTTGTAAAGGAGCGGATGAGAAAGAATTTAGGCCAGCAATTTCCCCAACTTGCTGCCAAATGTGACGGGGCTCAGGGCAATCCCTCAGGAGATAAAGGACGTCTTCAAGTCCTGCCTTTACGAGGAAGACGTGTGGGATCATCGGTATGGTTTCTCTTTAGACGGTTGGCACCGCACATGACTCTTTCATAGGTAGCTAGCTTGAGAAAAACTCGACTCCTCGAGTTTCCAAATATGTCGGCATTTAGCCTTGATGACATATATGGAGTCCAGGATATTATTACTGCGCAAAAATTTCAGGGCACATCAGATGGTGTAACCACCATGGGAGGACCCATTCCAATAAAGGGTGTATCAAAATCCTCCATACGTCGGAACACAACTCAATAAGATATGAAGTCGCCCCTTAACCCCGTATATCCTCTCGTGAGCTTGAAAGGCGATAACCTTGTTTGTAATATAATGGTAGGAATCTATTATAAACTGATCATGAGAACCTAGTTTTCCAATGTGGACAAACCAATTTCGTAAACTTTCATAAACATAGAGTGTTACAAACTCCCCCACTTAAATAACGCAACGTCCCGTTGCACCTAAACCAAACCAATAGTCAGAGGCCTAAAGTCTCCTCCGTTAGACGTTTGGTCTGAGCCTTGCCCCATCATCCGGTCGAAAGGTTGCTCTGATATCATTTCTAACACATCGTTTCACCACCTGAAGCGGAAGTAGTCACCTATGATAATTCACGAGGCTGTGTATTTGCCCCCAAAAACCAACACATGTCCTTTCAGCTCACTTTGACCTCACTCGTCGCACCCTTGGAAACTTCCAAAATGAGGTTATCGATCTCAAAACTATTCTCCAACAAGCACGTTAACTGTGAAGTTTTTAGCATGTGAGCTTTCTAGAAGGAAATTCGACTTTATTGGTATAATCCCTTTAATCACTCATATATGAGCTTCTTATATCTCTTTAAATGACCTCGTATGAAATTTGGGGTATTACACTCACCCACTCTAAAGAAAGCAACGTCCTCAATGCGCGTGACAATCAACCAACCATAGTTTAACTAACAGATCTTTCCCCGTTAGGCGGCTGACCTGGGTACTCCTAATGACAAGATCAACTCGCGGTCACACGGTTGTTCTAATACCATTTGTAACAATTCAAGTCGACTATCATACGTAACCAATAAGATTGGAAATCACTGCTTAAACCCGTATATATTCTCGTGGGCTTAAATGGTGAATGCTTTGTTGGTAGTAAGATGGTAGGAATCTATTATATACTGATAATAAAAGACTTAGTTTATCAATGTATGACAAACTAATTTCATAAACTAATTTCCATAATCCTGGAGTGTTGCAAAGAGTGTCAGGAGAGTTATCATCTGGAGTAAGTGATACTCTAAAATTACCAGATGTTAGACTCTTTTTATATCGACACAACTAAAGTGTATTTTTTCATACATGTTTATTACGTGACATTTATGTGTACAGTCTAACAAAAAGAAAAGTTTATTTGTTGCGAAACGAATTTAATCTATTCTAATCTAATCTAATACTATATATTAAAATCTGAAACCAAATATTTCCTATGAGTCTCATCCTATGGAGGTCTTGTTAGATTTGTTTTGAGTCTGTTAGCAGGAGTCTCCATGCGGTGCACGGGTTTGTCCAGGTAAAGGATTCTAATTTGCAGTTTTTTTTGTTTCTTGTATATATGCTAGCACTAAATTTAGAGTGAGGAAAGAACTTTGGAATGATTTGCGTGTTGTGGCAAATTCTGTTAATTTTCCATGGGTGGCGATTGGTGACTTCAATCAACCAACGTCGACTCATGATAAATTAGGAGGTAGACCAGTGATTATGCATCGGGTAGATATGTTTTCGCAAGCCATGGACGACTGTGGGTTAATTGATTTAGGTTGTCACGGCTCTCGTTTCACTTGGCATAATAATCAGTAGGCTTCGCCTATCTAAGTTAGACTAGACCAAGCTTGGATAAATTCTGAGTCGATCAATATATTTCCGAGCTCCCATGTGGTAAATTTACCTAAACTGAGCTCTGATCATAATCCCATTTTGCTATCCACTGAAGTTACTCATCCAAATTTTGCACCTAAATCCTTTGAGCTAGAGTCCTGGTGGTATTGTTCCTCTGATTCTGTCAATATGATTAATTTGAATTGGGTTAACTTGGCTCCTAATTTGTTGAATAAAATTGAAACGCTCACTGATGTTATAATACCATGGGTCAAAGAGCATTTACTTGATTTTGAAAAAAAAAAAAAAAGCATCTCACTAACAAGTTAAATGGCATTCAAAGAGCTCTTGTTTTGAATCAAAATAACCAGTATTTGTTAAATCTTGATCACTGTTTGAATATTGAGCTTGCTGATGTTCTTGTTCAAGAAGAACACTTTTGGGCCGTTAGATCTAAAGATAAATGGTTGGTGGGTGGGGATAGGAATACGGGTTTTTTTCAAAAATCGGTTACTATTAAACGCAACACCAATAGAATTGTTCGTCTTCAAAATGAAGTTGGTGAAGTGTTTTCTGAAATTTCGGATTTTAAAAGACTTGCGGTGGATTACTTTTGCAATTTATTCAAAGCTGACCCCCATACCCCTTCTTTGATTATTGGTGATGCGTACAACCCGAGTCTTATGCTTTCTTATCCTGTCTTGCTCAATGAACTTCAAAATGCTGTTTTTCAACTCATCAAATTCACGTTGTCGACCATCCCATTGTATCATATGTAGGCTCTAAGTCTTCCAGTTTGGGCCATGAAACAAATCGACCAAATTTGTGCCAACTTTTTATGGGGCTCCACCCCTAATCATAAAAAGCTTCATCTTGTGTCGTGGAATCATGTCACGGCACCTGTTAACATGGGAGGCCTAGGGATTAGGTCGACTAGTATAATGAATTCTGTGCATATGTCAAAGTTGTGTTGGAGTCTTAACTCTAAAAAGAACCTCGCCTCAGACTTCTTCTATCATAAATATGTTAGAGGTCGCGAGGAACCTTTGGCTTTTAAGAAGGGTTCGTATATTTGGCAGAGTCTTGCGAAGGGTTGGGATCAATTTAAGGAAAGTGCGGGCTGGGCTATTGGCAC
>JBBYHQ010000011.1:16704534-16727452 GCA_038382645.1 Spergularia azorica | reverse complement strand
TTTTAATTTGTTGGTGGAATACGCGGTGGGGAAGGGCTCGCGGTGGGCGGAGGAGTCGACGGTGTAGGCTTGGCGGCGCGGTGGTTCGAGGAGGACGAATGGAGAAGTGAGGAAGAAGGGAGAAGAGAGAAAAATAAAAAAAAAGGTCAATAAGGTGGCGAGGGAGGCCGGCGACGTCACCGGTGATGTCGCCGGAGCAAGTGCGGCCGGAGAGCTGTGTCTCCGGTGGTAGGTGATGTGGCGCGTGTTTGGCCGGCGGTGGAAGCGTGGTGGTCTGGTGAGGGGTGGGGTTGAAGTGGGTGGGGGTGTGGGAGGAGAGAGAGATAGGAGGATAGAGAAAATGAATTGGGGGAATCAATTTTGAAACCTAAGGTTTTAGGTGGGTTTCATTTTTGCGGGAATGGAAAGGGGTTGGGAAACAAAAAAGGTGCAAACAAACACTAGGAAACGGAATCGGAGAATGAATCCGTTACTACTCCCCAAAAACGATGAACCAAACACACCCTAATACAAATACGGAGTAGAACGTTAATGACATTAACGTCTCAATAGATCGAGCGAGAATTAGTAAAACTTATTACAATCCGATCTAAACTAGTCCAATTGTTACATCAAGATATGCACTCCATGTCATTTTCTAGCAAAGAAAAAACAAAGAAAAAGGGTAGAGCTTTTATGCCAAGTTGGGAAAAAAAAAAAAAAAATTGATCAAAAGAAATGAAAATTAAAAAAAATGCTGCGCCAACTGATTTACATGAAACAGAGTCCTTCCCTTACATAAACAGCTTCTTCTGCTTCGCCCAAATCCAATCGACAATCAGCTAAATAAATAAATAAATTAATCATCATATATATATATATCTTGATCATAAATCTTCATCAACAAGTTACGCAAATCGCAGAGGAGAAAGAAAATCGCAAGAATGCCGGATACGAACGATTCCGCGGATATGAAGATTGCCGAAGGAGAATACGGTTACATTCTTGAAGATGTTCCTCATTTTTCCGATTATATTCCCAATCTTCCTGTATGTTTTTTCGCTTTAATTCCTTCTTTTTTTCCTCGTGATTAGTCGTTTTTTTCTTTCTCGCGCGGTGATCTGTTGTTTGATTAATTGTTGTGATTATTGTAATGTGAATGATTTTGTATGTGAAATCGGTGTTAATTTGATTTTTTTTATGCTAATTTGAGTTGTTTTGGAGAGAGAATGTGGATTAGTGTGATTTATTAGGAGATGATTTGTTGTGAAGAGGAAGAAATGATGTTTTTTTTCGATTGTTAGGGTTAGATGTTTGCGATTGTTCAAAGGAATGTGATGAGTTGCTTGATGAGTAAGTTAGATGTTGTTACTGCGAAGTTTTACTCGAGAAGCGTGATGATCACATTGCTCGCGTTTTGATGTTTAAATGAAACGATATGATGGGGTGCTGGAAGAGTAAATTAGCCCGTTGTTACCGTGAAGTTTGGTGTAAATTGCGAATCTTAGGGGAATAGTGCAAGTAGACGATCACATTGCTCGGTTTTGATGTTTTAGTGAAGTGATATGATGAGGTGCTGGAAGATGATTTAGCTGTTGTTACTGTGAAGTTTTCGGCATTATACTCGAAAAGTGTGGTGTAAGTTGTGATTTATGGCGGAATAGTGCAAGTAGATGATCACAGTGCTAGCATTTGATGTTTTTGTGAAGTGATATGATGAGATACTGGAAGACTAAATCAGCCCGTTGTTACTGTGAAACTCTCGACATTGTACACGAGAAGTGTGGTGTAGTTGCCCAATCGTGTGATGACAATGGTCGTGTTTGATGTTATAGTGAACTTAAACGTTTTGGGGTCAGTTTGAGTTTCATATAGATAGAAGAAAACTAGGCAAGGTGAAGTAGTGTGATGGGAAGCACAGTGGCTTGCTTTGCGAACATTCTTTGGTTTCAGTGAGAGAGTGAAAGTTATGAGATTATCTTGGAAAGTTGAGAGAACTGATTAGCAGCAAAAAATGTTTATTTGCAGCCAACCTTGTTGTAGCGCATTTGGGATTAAATTCACAATGTGGTGTGTTTTCACTTTTCAGTTTATAATGTTGTGTCATGTGTGTATAGAAAGAAAGCGTGGCAGGAACCAAAAAGAAGTGATAAGAATCACAAAGTGTAACGCTCTTTATAAAAGACATCGGCATGGTTGATAAGTGATAACTCCTGGTCACCGAAATAATTAGCATAGTTTGACCTCGAAATCAACAAACAGGTTATTCTAGCTTACGAAGGTTTCGTAGGTGTATTTTCACAAATGAAGTAGAAGAAATAAACGAGATGCAGATGGAGGGTGGTCTTCCAAAAAATGTGTTGGTTAGCATGTGAATTATAAGGCTAAAGTGCATGAGTTCTGGGTAAGGTGATGCAGAGGTGGAAAGATACTAAGATGTGGTCAGTTGAGAACCCTATGAATGGATGTACAGGTTTCAGATTGTACTAGGGCATCAAGGTACGTACTAGCCATTCAAAATTTGTGACACTTACGGTATGTCAAAATGACGTCTTTTGTGATTATGAAACTAGAGATCAAAGGAAGCAGTTGTGAGTTGTGACCACACTTGAAGCCGATAGATCATTTAAATCGCCACCAGAGAATTTTTATGATCACCAGCACTGCTTCAGCTAATAGAATTTATGATTTTCTTGTGGCAGAGAAAGACAATGGGTTTGTACTTTGGTTGGGACTCGTGAGACAACTGAATGAGTTGGACACTTGGTAGTGTGTCGGGAAGAAAGCTTTGGATCCCGAAGTAAGGTTAAACTGCTGATGAGGCACCCCTGTACCCTTAGCTAATTGAGCCGCACATTTGCTCAGTACTTATTCTACCTAGTCTCTGTGTATCTTCTGCTCCGGGATTGTGAGTATTATAGTGAATCTGGAGGCCATGTGATTTATGTAAAGAGTAGAGAGAACTATGTAGAATAGCAAAGTAAACTAGAATGCAAAACAGGTCGCTGCATGAAGTCTAATTGCCAAGCACTTGTTTTCCTCGTTCTTCTTTTGTGAATGCTTGCATATTGCTATTCTTTCTCCAGCTTTGTGTTATGATCTTTGTTAGAACATGTATTTTTGCACTTTAAGTATGTTCTTATCTCGGATGGTTTGTTTTCTGTTTCCTTGTTATGCAGACCTACCATAATCCTCTGCAAGATAATCCTGCATATGCAGTTGTCAAGTAAGTCCATGCGTACTATTTACTGAAATTTATTGTAGAGTAATTATAATATCCCTTCTTTTCCATACACTGCTGGTGGGGGGGAGGGGGGGGGGTTAAACTGTTTATCTTATTCACAAGCACAATACTGTGAACTTGAGGAGATATTAACTACATGATGCTGTTGACTCGTTATCTTTTCAGGCAGTATTTCGTCGACATGAATGATTCTGTGATGCAAAAGGTGATTTATTCTACGTTATCCATTCAGTCCAATACTCCAATGGCTATTTAGCTGCACATTTCGGGTTTAAATTCGGATAAGATCTCTTCCAAGTTCCATGGAGGATAAAAGATCAAGCCGGGATGGGTTCCCAGAACTAACATAAGTTTTCTGTTTGTCTTTTCTCTCTTCTAGATTGTAGTTCATAAGGATACCCCGAGAGGCATACATTTCCGCCGTGCTGGCCCACGGCAAAAGGTACTTTCTTTCATTTGTAAGGGCTTTCGGAAATGTTAATTATGTTATGCCGTTACTAATCAAAATCTTATGTAAGCCCAGGTGTATTTTGATTCTGATGAAGTGAACGCGTGCATTGTAACTTGTGGGGGTCTTTGTCCGGGCCTGAACACCGTTATCAGAGAAATTGTCTGTGGTCTTTACAACATGTATGGTGCCAGCAGAGTTATTGGCATTGATGTAAGTATATTGGCAAAACACATTAATGGATTTCATGGTATTAGCTTATTCTATTTATCATCTCTAGCATGATATTATGGCTGGACATTTCCTAACAATATGCGCACAGGAAAGAAAGACGTAAAGATTTTAATGAATGCTGGGTTAAGTACCTGAACAACGACTAAATTTAGACCTTTTTGTCCTAAGGTTAACTTCACTGCTTTTTTCAAGAAATTTCATGCGCAAGTTTTTCTAATCATTGCTTTCCATATCTTGCGCTTAGTATGTAGGTTATCTTTGTACGAAATAGAGATGCCAACATTCGTAGTGGCGAACTGGCAACCTTTAGGTTTGTACAACATGTTTGCCTTGTAAAGAAGGTCTGTAATTAAAATTCCTTTGGCGTGTCTAAAGTGTTTGTAGAATTCCTAACCCAGTTACTAGTCTTACTACTGTTTTGTGCCTTTCCGATTAGCCTCTAAATAGATAAAACTTAAGACTAGCTGTCTTAATCAATTCTTGGGAATTTGAACTTCGAACAGATACCAGAAATAGAAAAATGATAATTTTCCCCCTTTCCTTCCTCTTGCTCGGTTACTTTTGCTGTTTGAAATTCCTCTGCTTGCTAAGTAATGTGGATGGAAGCTTCAGCTTGCTTTCTTTATGAAGACAGATGACTTGCCATCTCCTTCCTTAGTTGGCCACCAGTTTCCTGGTGCTCATGCTATGGTTATGCCTTGAGGCTGTATCTATTTGACCCTTCCAATGATTTTGGATAACTTGGCTTGGGCAGCCCATCTTCGTTTAAAAGATATCCATCTCCCTACATTACAATTTTGAGTTAAATTATAGATCTTAACCCATCAAGATAATTAACATACGGAGAGGCACGCAAATGCTTTTTTTTTTTTTTTTGAAAACTGACGTGTCCTCTTTGGTGGCAAGCAAGAATACTATTAAGTATTCCAAAGATACGCTAGTCTTATCATAATATATTTTGAGGGTCAAACACAGGGAAAGCCATGGTCAAACATACACTTGTCTTTTTCGTTTTAATCCACTTTTATATCAGTGAGATTCAACTAACTAATACTCTACGGTCTTTACCAAGTAACAACAATTGAGGCTGTTTCTTTTGCTGTTTATCACGTCTTTACCATTTCTGGTTTTGTAACCACTTTCAGAAAGTTTGTCTCACGATATTAAGATTGCTGTTGTTGTAACCTGTACAATAGCTGTAGTTGACACTTGTGATACTGTATCGGGCATTTTGTTAAGTTTGATTACCTGCTTTACCTATTATTAACTTACTATGTCTTAATTATCTCAAGTTATGGCTTATGGACTTATTTAGGGAGGATACAAGGGCTTTTATGCTAAAAATACAAAAAAACTCGACCCCAAGGTTGTCAATGATATCCATAAACGGGGCGGTACTATACTTGGAACTTCTCGAGGAGGTCATGATACCACAAAGATAGTAGACAGCATTGAAGATCGTGGAATAAACCAGGTGATTAAGGATGCATTCTACTTTTCCGCTATACGAATTTCATACACTAGCTAAATCTTGCATGCCGATTGTGTCTCTTGGTGATATAGGTCTATGTAATTGGAGGTGATGGAACACTAAAAGGAGCATCTGTGATTTATGAGGTAAGTCTTGTGAGATACAGGGACTGAATTTTTCCACGGGTGTCAATATCAGATGGCGGTGTCTGGAACTCATTGATTTAATATTTTTATTAAACCCGAAAGGGGGTTTCCCATTCTGTGAATGACGATCGTAATCGTTTCTGGGTCACTTTTTTGCAGGAAATCAGACGGCGAGGCCTTAAAGTTGCTGTTGCAGGGATTCCGAAGACAATTGATAATGACATTCCGGTATTGAACAGCATTTATAGTGTATCTATCGTTGCCTGCAATGTCTTTTGCTGAGTTTGAGAATTTTATGGCTTATTCTTTGTCCGATGCAGGTCATTGACAGGTCATTTGGCTTTGATACTGCTGTAGAGGAAGCCCAACGTGCTATAAATGCTGCTCATGTAGAAGCTGAAAGTATGGAGAACTGTATTGGTCTGGTGAAGTTGATGGGTCGCTACAGCGGTTAGTTATTCTTCTCACTTTTGCTTATAATCCTTTTTCCTTGAATGCTGCCACGTTTCCTGCCAGTTTCTTGGTTCTACAACTTTCTCAAGTTGTGCATGTCAGTCTGTTTCTTGGATCATTGTTTTGTTGTCTGCCTCTAGGTTGTTGTTGCAAGTTAATCATCCTGTGATGGTGCGAATAGCTCAAAGAAATTTTGAATAGAATTTTTTTTGGGTGTCAAATTGTGAAAGGTTAATGAGTAACCAGGGCTACTCATGATTTGCAAGACAAGACAATTCAGAATTTGCTGGTTTAGTTTTCACAATTTATTGGAGCCAAAGTCTCACTTTCTATTTTTGATATTGGAATATAATGGAATAAAGCAAATTTGCTCACAAAACTGCCTGCACTTCTCGAAGTAACAGTCTGTTCCGATGCAATTTCAATTTTTAGTCATCTGCAAACAACCTCTATGTTTTCCACGTAGGGGAAGGTTGCGTACATTTGACCCCCTTTACCTTGTCATCCGCAGGGGCCTTTAAGGGGTAATATTGTTGTTGATGATGTTCTTCACAATCTTCCAATTGGGGGGGGGGGGTGCTGTGGTATATCTTCCTCTTTCTGAACCCAAAACATTGTATCCTTTACGTGAGTGCAACTTATCTTCAAGATGATTTTGATTCACTCGTCAGCATCACCTTTTGCATCACCTGTATGCCTGCACGTCACTGTTCCTAGAAGACAGCTAGTCGTATTCATGATAGGATTGGTCCTCGACAGCTGTAGAGATATATCATTTACTTCTCTGTCGTATTCCAACGTTACATCTGGCACTTGATTTTATGTTCTAATCTTTACTCTTTATGTTTGGTGCTATTCCTGTGAATAATTCAGCTCTCAGTGAGCAAATCATATTGTTCGAGTTTTTGTCCCTTGTTTAACTCACTATATATCGCTATCTTTTGCAGGATTTATTGCAATGTATGCAACTCTAGCCAGTCGAGATGTTGATTGTTGCTTGATTCCTGAGTCGCCGTTTTACCTTGAAGGAAAAGGTGGACTTTTTGAATACATGGAAAAAACACTCAAGGATAATGGGCATATGGTCATAGTGATAGCTGAAGGAGCAGGACAGGAGCTTCTTTCAGAAAATCGGGATGAGAAAGATGCTTCTGGGAACAAGTTGCTGAAAGATATTGGCCTTTGGATGTCACATAAAATCAAGGTTTGTTTTTATCCATTGCCCTTTTCCCAGAGTAGAAATAGAATGAAACACAAGATTATCTGTGGGTATTGATGTTTTAACAGAAGTGAAGTATCTTTGACTCCCTTGGGTATAATGGTTCAAGTGGTTCCTAGTTTCTTAATTTGTTGGTGAAGTCATACATTTGTAGTTGGTAGTTCAAAAACCCATCATTCGTCATAAATTATGAAGGGACACTATTGTGCTTGTTGCCGCAAATCTGCAATATCAGATGTTCCATGGACTAATACAGGAGACCATTTCTATTAGAACAAAAAAAGATTGTACTTCATCATGAGGTATCACCGACATATGACATGTATGATGTATCCTACATTGAGTCCCCATGACCAGACCTCTTACTTTTTATCTTAAAAATCTACGCATTAATCTTTCAACCTTATAATCACAGGCTTATGTGATTTGCAAGTCTCTTGCATCAAGTATGTGGAGAAGTATTGCTTTGAGTTCTCCAAGTTAATTTGCATCTTCTATATTGCTTTATTCTGTTTTCTGTGACTGTAGGAACATTTTATGCAGAAACGTAAGATGGTTATAAATCTCAAATATATAGGTAATTGCTCAGCTTCCTGTCTGTTATTTTTGTATAGCTTACATAGAATTGAGTACAAATAAATATGAAAAGGAGAGTGACTTGAGCAAGTTCTTGCAGATCCGACATACATGATCCGTGCTATTCCTAGCAATGCATCCGATAATGTGTACTGCACACTTCTTGCTCAAAGTGCTGTTCATGGAGCCATGGCAGGATTTACAGGCTTCACAAGTGGGCTTGTAAATGGCAGGCACACTTACATCCCTTTCCAAGTGAGTACTTTCATTCATGAATCCCCTTTCTCAATTTAATTACTTTCATGCATACATGACAAGCTGCTTGTGATTGAACCTCTTTTTTATTCACAAATTTGATGGTTTGGTTTGGTAAATCTTTTCACTGTGTTGGTCATTGACTACCCTTGTTGAAGAAGATGACAATGAACGAACTAAGCGATTTCTACTGGTTGTCTCTAAACACATTTTTTGTGTGTGTGTGTGTGTGTGTGTGTGTGTGTGTGTGTGTGGATGTTTATCTTAAGCTTCTGGGAATGATGTTGGTAACCTTGAAAATGTATGCAGCGCATCATCGAGAAACCAAACCAAGTGGTGATAACTGACAGGATGTGGGCAAGGCTTCTTTCATCGACCAATCAACCAAGCTTTCTGGGAGCAACAGAAATTGCCAAAGCCAAGAAGGAGGAGTCGGATGCAGCTCAATCAGCGGAGATAGAGAATTGTAAAAACAATTCCGCATAAAAATACTTCTTGCATGCAAATACACAATCATGTACTATATTATCTTGTGAAGCTCCCTGTTCCTCGAGCCACCTCGATTGAATATGTCTTCCTTTTTGCTTCTTTCTCCATTGATAGGTAAAATGTGGCCGGGAATGAAACCCCTTACAGTGTGCTTTTGTCTTCCTGATCGATGATTTTACACATTCAGTCAATTGGAACTTGCTGCTCGGGGTGACTTGCAGCTTCTACGAGTAGGTTTACTCTATTGAACATAGTTTACATCAACTTTTCGATGGGGGTCGTCACTTGAGCTTTTCTGCTTACTTTGTGATCTATTACAGTTTAAAGCTTTTTGGTTACTGAATCATAACCAGCTTTTTATAGGTAGCCAGATTGAGAAACTGAGGCCTCTTAATGAAATGAAATTTCCTTTTATAATTTCTTGTTGGTCTTTAACCTTCTTCCACCATATACCTCGTGCGGATGTTCATGTATTGACAAATCAAAGGTCGATATACCACTCCCTTGAAATCGTCTAAAAGCCCCCTTGTTGGGCATAACTGAGCAGTCGTTTGCTCACATATTGTGGAATGTAATTTGCCTTGATTTTCTGGGGTATGCAGCACATGAACATTATAACTGGTCTTAGCCTTTATTCAGCCAATTCAGAAATCATGAACAAAGAATCGTTATTAGCTATGTTTAGTAAATCCGGAGAACGATACAAATTTGTTACAGCTCTAAGGAGATTTACTCCGAAGTTAGAACATCAGCTAGATATAGTTTTACATCTCAGTCAACCAAGTGAGGCCGCAGGAATGCAACTCCATGGACAAAATGACGGTTGTACAATTAAGATGGGAAGAAGATGGATCTTGTACGAGGGCACATATCAACACTTGTAAAGATCTTAGGGATCGGCATTCTGTACTGTCCGTGGATGTCCCAGAAACTTGTGCAATGGAAATCGGATTGATGGGTCTTGTACGAGGGGCACATATCAACACTTGTAAAGGCCTGAGGGATCGGCATTTTGTACTATCCATGGGTGTTCCAAAAGCTTGTGCAAAGGAAGACGTTGAGCTGAGTCTTTCACAAGCATCTGATATGCAACACATGGATTGGTAAGAAGAATCACCTAATGAGCAATCCTACAGCTTTAAGATGTTCACTGATATAGTGATATGTTAAAATAAAGAACGCAAACCTGACTAATAAGGTCCTTTGCAGCTGAAGAGACGATGGGTTTTGGGGGAAACTTTAAATCAACTTGCACAATCCTGCATATATGTCGTATGCCTTAGATGGAGACTAACAGTGAATTCACTAACTGCGGAAAATAGAATGAAACTGACTAGCAGAATCGACTCTGGTTTTGAAAGCTGACCTTCTGTATGTGTCTGAATGCTCCTTCGCCTCAAAAGGAGGAAACCCATATAGAAACTCGTAACATAAAACACCGAGGCTCCATATGTCCACACTTGCATCATGCTCTGTGCTCTCCACTATGAAAAGAAAGAAGATTTAAGATTATTTGACCTATCTTGGAAGAATTTCCAGTCCAAAGTGCACACATCAACACTTAGAAAAGATCACAATGTCATTTTGAATCATTTTTGAACGCATACCCATCTCAGGAGGCAGGTAATCAAGTGTCCCACACATTGTCTTCCTGCGGTTGAATGTATGAACTGCCCAGCCGAAATCTGCAATCTTCAGTTCACCCTGATAGAACGAATTCATACGTAATTCCTAGTTAGCCCAATGTTATAGATACTAAAGCACGTGACAAAATGCAGTTGAACTGTGGTTCTAACCTGCGCGCCTATTAACAGATTCTCTGGCTTTATATCTCTGTGGATCACATGTTTCCCGTGACAGTAAATGAGAGCCCGAGCTAACGAGGCAATATACTGCATCCAGAAGAAGACCCAATGTATAGGTTAACATCTTCACATGCTAAAACCTGGCATTGCACTAATAGGCCTAACAGTACGAAGGCAAAAATTCAATGGGAAATGTAAAGATCTACCAAACCAATAGATTGTCTATACATAAAACACAGCTACACTGGAATAAGGAACTTAGAACTTCATTTGTTAACAGATTTAAGCGACATACCAGAAGTAAGTAAAAAACTTCCATTTAGAGGTCGAACTGAACTAGATCAGGTGATGATATCAAACATGAACAGCATGCCTCATGGAGACAATTGGTTGTGGCTAAAAAAGTATAACAGCTGGATTGGAACTTACAGTTGCAGAACGCTTTTCACTGAAATACTTGCACTTTTGCAGTTCTTTGTACAGCTCTCCTTTGGGTGCATACTCAAGTATCAAATAGACACGTTTCTGCAAACAAGATGTGACAGGTTACAGGTGCATATTTTTGTCTCACAGATGGGATCATAAGAGGCTTCATAGAAGAATGCAGTACCTGATCATAAAAGTATCCATACAACCGCAGGATGTTAGGATGACGAAGGTGGCTTTGTATTTCAACTTCTCGCCGGATCTGATGCTCCACCTGAGATTGTTTCAGTTGGCTCTTGAACAGCACTTTGAGTGCCACAATATGATTACTCTGCTCCAGAAAATGAACATTCTTCGGATTAGCATTACAACGCAAGAACAATTTCGCTACGAACAGAATCAACAGTTCAGGATAGATAAGCAACGACATTCTCCTAGAGACAACTAAGGAGAAGCACACCTCTGATTTTTCAATGATCAAGTATGCAAAAGGACATCCTGAGTCGTAATTTCGAGATAAGTTGGTCTCACGGCATCTATATATAAGTGTATCACTCAATCAAATAGTTCTACGTTTCTAACTTGTCAATAACATTTCGAAAGCAGGGGAGATTGAATTTGGCGAACCACAAGCAATCAGAGACTCTAATGCATCAGCAACAAAATGTCTGTCCTTATTCAATCACTTCATCCTAGTCTAAACCATTTCAAAAGCAGGTGGAATTGATTTTGTCAAACCCAGTAACCCACAAGCTATCAGGGACTCTATGCCAGAAACATGAAGAATCTTTCACTCTTACGCTCCAAATTAAGGATCAAACCTCTCCTCCGAGAGATGATCCAGTGGCTTATGTAATACGGAATCAGACACTGACAATTATCTTCTTCTATTTATTTTAAAAACAGAAATTTTGTCAAACATACAATTACAACAAAAACCACCACCACCACCACCACCACCACCACCAAGCCTTATTCCCAAAATGATTTGGGGTGGGCTAACATGAATGGTCATCTGAAACCTCTATTTTGCACTATCCTTTCTTTGTTTAGTCCTCATTCATCATATTAATTAAAAACAGCCATACATAAAAAGTGAAGTCCCATTGAATTACAACAACAAATAAAGCAAGAGATAAGCATCAGCATACCCTCTTCTCCCTGGCCAAGTACACATGCCCAAACTTGCCTCTACCAAGGGGTTTTCCGATGTCGAAATCGTTTAGCGTCCACCGTTTCTTCTCTGCAGCAGGAACCTCTCCAGCTACCTACACACACACCCACACACACAAATACCACTTAATATCAAAAACTCCAAAATCCCCATATTCACAAAAAAGATCAAAACAAAATATTCCCTCCTCCAAAACCCTAGCAACATATTCTTAACATCATCAAAATTTCAATCTAATTTTGCCAATAAATTTACATAATTCTTATGAATCAATCTTAATTACAAATCATTATCATCCTTAATTACATTATAATCGACCCAATAATAGCTAATTTTCAAGCACATTCCTTTTAATTGTAACCCATTACTCCCCAAAATACAGAAATTCTTATGCCTAATTGTTACAAGATTACAATAGATTCAACATTGTAAAGGATGAAAATCAAATTGGGGGAAAAAGGAAAAAGAAATGGTTACAAGATTGAACAAATTGCTAATTACTTCTAGAAAAAGAAACCCCTAATTTAATTAAAATGCAGCATCAACATAAAAATAAAAAAAATACCCTCAAATTGCCAGGAACAAAAACCCTAATTAATTAAAAAATCAAATTAGAAAACAAATTCTTCAGCAAAAACCCCTAATTAAATTAAGATTACCTTCTGCTCAACCTGATTTTGAGCAGCAATGGCCATGGTTGGAAGTTTAGAGAGAGAAAGAGAAGATTTTTGGAGAGAGAATCGAAGATTTTGATGACAGATTTTGGAGAGAGACAAAAAAAGGAGGGGAGATTTTCAAGGAAGAGAAATAAACGTTTTGATTTGATACAACGGTCGAATTTCTTGCATATGACACGTGGACCAATGGGGTTCAACTTGGTCAATTCAAATTTTCTTTTGTTTTGTTGGTTTTTTTTTTTTTGTTTGTTTGTGGAAAATTGGAGAGATGGTGGAGCGTATTTGGGAATCTTCTATGGTTGGGGTTTTACTACATCATCACAGGCTGGATGGCTTTATTTATGGCCGTTGGATGTGCACTTAAAGTAATTTTTTTGATGAATTGATGAAGAATTGGGAGTTTTGATGAATAAATTTTGCACCCCAAATCTAGGGCTTGATTAATGATTATAGCCGTTTTGTGAGATTCATTATGTGTTGTTAAAGGATTAATAATGCACACCATTAGTTTGAGATTTTGTATGAGTAGATCTTATGTCTCATTTTGTGTCTCATTCTGTGTCCAACTCCGTTAAGATCTTGACAACTCACCTAATAAGCTCAGTTTCAACAATATAAAGGATTCTACTAACACGTTTATATATAATGTTGTCCGTGAGAGTGAGTACCTTGAAACATTAGTAAGCAAGTGGAAATGACGGGAATCTTGGTCTCAAGTTCGATACTTTGCTTTGTTCTTATGTTAAAGAGTTATATAAATCTGTCGTAAAATCAGTCGATATGGTGAATGGTAAATTTAAAAAGGACTCATTAAACATCGATTAATAAGCCACTGCTTAAATTGAAAATCCTCCTAATCTCTCTGCGAGCCCTATTTCATTGTGAGATCAATTCGCACATATTAATATCATTCGATTAATAATCTACTTTTTTTGTTATCTCTTATACATGCACTACTATTCCTTTCAGTTATTATTTATTTTAGCGCTTGATTTGAATTTCTCACTTGCATATTTATAAGAGGTCGTATGATCATCCCAATCAGAGCAAAATCATTTTGTTGTGCGTGTTTGGACATTGAACCTCTAATCTCAAAGTTAAAACTGTAACACTTCAACCACCACGCCAATTGATTCTGTTGATAATTTTATAAAGGACATTGGTTTTGATTGATAGCTCAAATTTGAGAACGTAAATCTGAAAAATTTAGGAGCAAATTAAAAAAAAAAAATCTAGGAACCTATATGTTAGGTAAGTAGTTAGCCGAAATTCTTAGAAATATGCGTCGCGTCAACTCTTTTTAACTCTCTTAAATTAGGGGGAAAATGTAATGAGCTATTAATTAGTCATTAAATCACGAAAACATTATAATCAATATACTGTACGGGCGTAATATTAGGAAATAATTTTGAAAATGATACTTGATTGATTTAAAGACTGAAATTAACTCATTTGTTTGACTGGAAATAGATATTGAAATCTCAATAAATAAGCAAAGAATATATACAAAATCAATTAGGCCCTAAAATAGTGCAAGATAATCCTGTAATTTTGTTTACAGTGTTGGAATTAAAAAAAAACCAGGATAAATTTGGATACACATGTAGCTAAATAACGCAATAATACTTATCATCATATATTTTGAAAGTAATATTTTAATTTTTTTTTATAAAACATAAAAACACGTCAGATATGATGTACAATTTAGCAAAGGAATTCAATAATGGTTCACCATGGATCACCCGTTCTCTACTTGCTCGCGAGTCTTTGTGGGTGACATATTTGGGGATCATGTTGTATCATGTACATGTGTGGTTGGAGTCAAACATCGACATAATGTTGTTTGTGACACGCTGGTTGACATTTGTTACCTGTCCGGGATCTTAATTGGAAAGGAGGTTGCCATTGGTATAATTGGTGCTGATGGCTGACCTCTTCGCCCAACAGACATGCTGCTTTAGTCATGAGATAGAGGGCGCGAAATTATGCTATGCGCTACTTAGCAACCTTGTCTCCTTCCTGGCCTATATGCTAATTTAACTAGCAAAATGAGTGTTTTGTTTTGCTGCAACTTGTACGAGAGCACTAATAAGTTAAATGTTGTTGTTGACAGCTCTATTGATGTTAATAAAATAAGTTGGTTGCTTTGTTATGTCTCGTTCTTATTCTTTTGTAAAAATCTTTGTTCAGTTTGCTTTGTTCAGCTTTTCACTTACATAACTTGGTTTTTGTTTTATGGGCTCCATTGTTCCAAAATAATACCTTGCACTATTGTTCTTTATGAGGAATCGTTTTTTAATGTGACCAAGTCACAGTTATTATTTGCTTTTTTTTGCCAAGAATTGCGAGTTACTACTTCACTCTTTCGTCTTGTGTGGGACAGGTTCCTCCACCAGATTTGGTGACTATCAAGCTATCACCCTTGTGAACAGTAATCGAGCAAATTTCTTGCTTAGTCAGCTTCTAACTATAATGTTATTTGTTGAGAATCTCCATTATTTCTCCAATCCAGGCCCTAGAAGCTATTGGATTGGTTTTTGGTTGATTTTTTTTGTTTTTTTTTTTTTCAAGTTACTTCCTATTGGTTTCTAGTTTTAGTTATTCAGTGCTAGTTGTAATTTTGGGTCTCTTTCTTTTTGCTTACAACTTAAACCTTCAATCCAAGTTATAGAAACCCAAAGAGTGATAATTTTGAGAATTGGTACGTTTTGCCCAAAGAAGGCAATTTGTCAGTCCACTGAGATATGCTCTTATTATTCAGGGTTGCTAATTTCAATCTTCCTCTTCATGGGACTGAGACCATATCTTATTTTCATTTTGTTGTTAAATGAATACAAGCTACTAGAATGTCTGTGGATTGGGTAGGAAAAATATTACGGAAGAACTCACATTTTTCTGTAAAAATAATAGAATTAACATACTAGCATTATGCGAAACAAAATCTCAAATCCCCCCAAGGCTAACCTTCTTAGTAGATGCAGCCTTAATTTATGCGAGTATGTTCCAACTCAAGGTATGTCGGGTGGGATATGGTTATTTTGGAAAGAACGAATGCCAATCAGTAACTTTTTTGTTGACCATCATGCTTAAGTCAAATCAGTTCATAAGTTGTAAAGTACACGATTTTACTACAAATTACTATTTTATCATCATCTTTGTAAATGCCCCAACACGTGATGCTCAAAAACGAGAATTCTGGCATGAATTAACCATTTACGTCCAATCGCTTTCCATAACATTTATTGTTATGGGTGATCTAAACGAAATTAAGCAGCCTTCTGATAAAAAGGGGGTGTACCTCCTTGTAATACTAGATTTGTGTGGCTAGCGGAATTTATGTTTTATACTAACGCTATTGACATTCCCTTTGTGGGTAACCAATTTACTTGGAGGAAAAAATAGAAAGAAGCTGGTAATACATTTGAAATTTTAGACAGAACCTTAGTCTTGCCAACTTGGTTGCAGCTATACCCAGACTCTAAATTTTATCATCTCCCTTTACTAGCTATGATCATTGCCCTATTTCACTATCCTTTATATCTAACATGAGAAGAAAATCTCCTCCTTTTCGTTTTGCAATGAAGTGGACAAAGCGTAAAGACATTTGTAAAGCATGGAACGAGAAATTACAAGGCTCTCATATGTACAGACTTATTAAAAAGTGTAAAAACCTAGAGAAAAAAAGCTAAGGAATGGAACAAAACCACATTTGGCAATATTTTCAAACAACTTTCTCTAGTAGAGGTAAAATTTGAAAACATATAAAAAGCCTTACTCATAAATAGGAATAACTTGAAATTAAAAGTTGCTCAAGAAAAATGGCTGAAAAAGAAAATTTGCCTAATTCATTATAGTAAATCTTATTGGAGTCAAAAAGCTAGAAGTAACAAAGCAAATTTAGGGGATAGTAATGCCAAATATTTTCAAGTTCATACAACTATCAAAAGAAATAGGAATGCTATTCATAAGTTTTCTTCTTTTGATGACATCCAATACTCAGATCCCTCTCTAATAGGGTTTGCAATAACAAAAGAATTCCCATTGAGATTTTCGAAAAATTTGAACTGTAATTTCAGTGACTCAGATTTTGATCTCATAAAAATCAAATTTCAGAAGAAGACAATGACTTCTTAATTCAGGAGGTTAGTGGTGAAGAAGTTAAATCTGCTTTATTTTAATTGGCGGCAGATAAAGCCCCTGATTCAGATAGATACCCGCCGACTTTCTTTCAAAAGTATTGACATATTGTTGGCAACTCGATTATCCGAGCTGTTTCCGCATTTTTCAATTCAGGAAAATTACTTAAATAAATCAATCATACCTTTATATCTCTCATCTCTAAAATAAAAAACCCCAAAACAACAAACCACTTTCGACCAATCTGCCTTTGCTCCACTATTTACAAAATTATCTCGAAGGTTTTAGCAAATCGCCTTAAAATTTTTCTAGAAAAAATAATTCATCCTTACCAAGGGCCTTTTGCCCCAAACAGAATAATTCAAGATAACATCCTATTGGCTTATGAGGTTTTCAACTCCTTTAAAAAGAAAGGGGCGACGGTGGATGACTGGCAATCAAATTAGAAATGGAGAAAGCCTATGACCGATTAGAATGGCGATATATTGAAGACACATTGCGACAATTTGGGTTTCATCATAAATGGATTTGCTGGATCATGAGCTGTGTCAATACGGTTTCATTATCTGTATTAGTAAATGGTTGTCCGCAACATATTTTTAACCCAACTCGGGACATCAAATAAGGTGATCCTCTTTCTACTTATCTATTTATACTTTGTGATGAAATCCTACTAGTAAGAAAGTTACCAAATGCTAGTGATGACAAAAATCATCTTGTTGGTATTAAGATTAGCCAAGACTTAGATAGAATACCTTTTTTAACGTTTTCTAATGATACTATGATATTTAGTAAAGTTTCAAGAGGTAGTTGTCAAGAAATATTCTATATAAATTATGCTACATGTCAGGGCAACAAGTCAACTTTACCAAATCAACGTTTTAATGCACTAAAAATGTGCATAGAGTGGATAGAGAAGCTTTCAATGGCATATTAGGGATGCGAGAAGCCTCTTCTTTGAAAAAATATTTAGGATGTCCTATAATAGATAGCAAAGTAACAAAGAAAACTTTCTCTAATGTTCTCATAACATCAAGAAATTAATTAACTAAATGGAATGCTAACTCTATTTCCCAAGCCGGAAGAACAATATTAATTCAAGCCAATTTAGCTTCAAAGGCTACCTTTCAAATGCAAAGTTTTTTACTCCCGAGTTCGATTCATAAAGATCTAGATAAGATCAACAGAGATTTTCTTTGGAATAAAACTACTGGTAATAAATCACCCAATCTTATAGGTTGACATAAAATTTGTACCCCTAAAAGTATAGGTGGATTAGGCCTCCGAAAAGCATAGGCGACCAACAAGTCAATGCAGCTAAATTGCTATGGAAAATATTAACAGAATTAGATAACATTTGGGTTAAAATTGTTAAAAACAAATACATTAAATCGTCAAAACTATCTATTTGATCATCATTCCCCTACTAATAGTTCGTGGCAATGGAGGAAACTCGTGTCTCTTAGAAGCGTTTTCAGTAAAGGTATGTGTTGGCAAATAGGTAACGATAAAGATATAAATTTTTGGCAAGACATCTGGGCTCTCTCGACCCCGCTATCTGAAGTAGCTTTAAATAGTATCAACGTTGAACATCCTATTAAGGTGAGTTATTTTATTACGAATACTCATCAGTAGGATATTCAACGACTTAGCCAAGTCCTTCCTTTAAATATTATAGATATTATTTGTAGCATCTATATATATTCCGTCTCATGACATGAATGATCAGGTAGTTTGGGGAGTATCAAAGGATGGTTCATCCTCGACTAAGTCAGCTACTCTGTTAGTGCAAGGTATCCAAGACATAAGTGAGTCCAAATGTAGTTTTTACTGGAGAAATTTAATATCCCTAATAAAATTAAAAAATATTATTCGGAAAACTTGTATGGATGGTGTCCCTACTCGGGACAAACTAATGCGCATCCATGTTTCAGTCCCAACTCATTGTATTCTTTGTGACCATCATATAGAAGACTCGTACCATTTGATTTTTTCCTGTCCATTTATCATAGATGTAGCAAAAAAAATTGAAGTGAAATTTACTTCATTCTCACAGTGGTAGTAGTTTTAATAATCTTAATATTGTTAACCGCTCATTCAGCCATAATCTAGACCTTGTTAAAAAGACGGTAAACAATAAGTCTATGCAAGTTCTTATCTTCATCTGGTGGAATGTCTGGTTAGTTAGAAATAGTTAAATATTTTAAAATAAAACCTATTCAGTTGACAAAGTTACTCGTCTGACAAAATAAACTTAGCGTTAAAAGATTGGTTAACCCTTAGGAAAATTGACATAGATAACCCTGATAAGTATGGACAATTCAAATCAAGGCTTTCATAATAATAAAGTATGTAGTGAGAATATTTATTGGCATAAACCCCTGTTAGATTTTTTTCAAATTAAATTTCGATGGTCTAAACTCAGTAATGGATCGTCGTCTTTAGGTTATGCTATTCGATCGAGATAGTAATGGAACCCGTTAATTTTTTTGGGCCAAAGCTTGTGGTCCTATAAGTATTCTTTTTGCTGAAACTTTAGCTTTAAAGGAAGGATTGAAAGCAGCTATATTTTTATGCATTAAAAAATATTATAATTGAGGGCGATAACCTTTGCGTGATTAACTCAGTTCGTAGTACCTGGAGGTTCCTTGGGAAATCTCTAATCTAATTGAAGATATTTTAGTGGACATTTTCTCCTTTCACAAAGTAGAGAATTTTCACTGCTTTCGTGAGACCAATAAAGTCGCAGACTTTATGACCAATTTAGGGCATTCATGAGCGTCTCTAACACGTTGGTTTGAGAGTCCGTTTGATTCTCTTATTTCCCAAAAAAAGAATTAAATTGGTATTACACTAGTGGTCCAACCTAGAATTTCTTACCTTTATAAAAAAAAAACACTAACAAAAATGCTACACTAGCTAGTAAATGATAAAAAAAAATTCAGAAGGATAAAATCTTGTATCCACGTAACACAACAGTTGTACGTGTCAAACACCATGCATGCAAAATACACACTTGCCAAACACCTTCATCTCTCCTCATCTCCTCATCTTTCACCTCTCCTTTCACCTCTCCTTTCACGGCTCCACGTACCATTTCTTCCACCCACTTCCTTCACCTTCACTCTACCATATATTCACTCTGCTTAAACTCTTTAAAGAAAAACCATTACTCATGAGCACCTTACCAAAGAAACGAAAATCCAAAAACACCAACAAATCCGACAACTCAACAACACCAACACCAACACCAACACCAACAGACATACCAACAGAAACACCACCATCACCAACAACAGAAATACCACCACCAACACCAGACACAATAGTAGAAGCATCACCAACACCAGCAACATACTCAACCACTGACACTGCTATGGCTGACACACACTACAGCAACAGGCAACAACAACAAGAACAACAACACCAACAACAGTACTACGGCGGTCAGCACCAAGAATCCTTAACCTCAAAGCTCTACTCCGCCGCACCAAGCTCCCGCCAAGCGGTCAAGTTCCTAACGGCGTCAACTATAGGAACCATCCTCTTGGTCTTGTCAGGGCTGACTTTAACAGGTACAGTAATATCACTTATTGTGACTACACCCTTGTTGGTTCTGTTCAGCCCGATACTCGTCCCGGCTGCCATCACTGTGTTACTAATAGGGTCGGGTTTCGTTTTCTCGGGCGGGTGCGGAGTGGCGGCGCTGTCGGCCTTGTCGTGGATTTACCGCGAATGCGGCACGAGATGTTAAGGATAGGGCTAGGGATGTTACTGGGACGACTGGGCACTATGGTGGACAGACGACGACTTACCACACTACTTCTTAATTAGAACAGATCACTCGTATGTCTTTTCATTTGCTGTTTTCTTGTTTGTAATTTAGTTTGTTAGTTTTATATGGTCTTTTGATATATGCATGTATAATGAAAGTAATAATAATGGTTTAAGTTCTCATTACACGATCGATCGATCACTGCATTATTGCATGCACTTGGTATGTTTGCACTTTTTACAATGACGGTGTAATCGTGGTGTTTGAAATAAATATAACTGCGGCTCCGGCTTTCCCGACGGTGAGTGGATGTTATTAGAAATGATATTTTACATTATTTTGTTACTATAATATTATCCATTTAATTAGCTAACCTACCATTTAATTAGCTAACTTATCAACATAAATGATAATGTTCTATTAATCCATATAATCATATTAACTAACTTATCACCATAAATGATAATGTTCTATTAATCCATATAATCATATTAACTAGTTTACTACCTGGGTTACGCTCGGAATAAATTTTATCATTTTATTTCTTTTTTGTAAACAAATAATTCTATCAATTTTTTTATCATTTATAAGACTTTCACTTCTCAATGTAGATGATATGGTTCCGGTTTAAATAAGCAGTAAGGTATTGGGGTTTTGAGTTTTTTGATATGGAAAGCGTAATTTATATATCACTATGGATGGAATATGTCCATCTACACTCTTTACCATAAAAGATATTTTAAATGATCTTTTAATTGAAAATTAAAGAAACATCATGTGAAAATTAAAGAGACATCACGTGGTATGGCAGATGGCTTAACATGTAAGTGGTCATGCCTCTAACACAATTTTTATCTTATAGCATAAGATAGACTAACGAAAAAGTTTCTTAAAAATCTACGTGGCATGACGAGGGTGATTCATGTCTATTTAATTCCACGTCATCAACCTATGTGTCATTTTAGATTAATTTTGACTTTTGAGTTGCCTTCTCGAACGTTTTAAAAAATTTCAATCTTCTTTTAAATTAAACTTCATTATTCAACACATAATTCATAATTTTTTATTCATCCTAATATGATATTAAATTTTGTGTCTCTTGGCTGTTCGCTTACCAATTTCTCAGTTACATGTTAGTTTAAGAAACTATATATATTTTGGTTATTTGTTTAATTTTAGTGAGAAAATATGCACGATACACACATACTACATTACTACATGTTAAAAGAGAGAAGTTGAGTTAGAAAATTAGATGTTAAAATAGTGGTGTACATAGATTGTCTTTCACAAACCTATTAAAGGGAATGTAAATATCCCTTATTAGTTTTATGTATTAATTGTAGATAGATTATATATCATGTATGTGTTTGTACTCTCAAATTATTGTTAAATTATACCGCAAATTTACCAAATACCTATATTGTACTCAAAACGATACAAACTTCCAAAAGGCCTATTGCTTGAAGCCAAAAAAAAAAAAAAATCCCATATTCTCTTCCCCACCCACGAGCTACCCCTGCTCCTCCATTTCCCCGTCGTCGCTCATCCGTACCAATACCATCACAGACGCCACCACCACCTGCCGACTTGTCTCCTCAAGTGACCTCATACCGACCCATACAGTCCTCCGAACCCCGCTCCTTCATCAACCACACCTCTCTCTCTCCCTTGGTTTGTCAGATTTAGGATTCCTTCGATTTATCCTTACAGACTTGGTATTTGGATGATGGGACTATTGTCGGCGATACCTTGATTGTTGGTCAGGTCTTGGAGTTAATTCAGCTGGCGGGCCCCTATTTGGGTCTTCATCTTAATGTTGATAAGACAGAGGTATTTTGGCCTCGTGACGACCCTCGGAGTAGGCTTGATGGTATTTTCCCTCCTAATATTGGTAGGACTCACCGTGGGGTTAAGCTTCTAGGTGGGCCGGTTAGTGCGGATCTTAACTTTTGCCGTTCTCTTGGTTTGGAGCGGGTTACCAAAACTATTGCGCTTATGGATGTGTTTGCAACACTTTTCGATCCCTAGTGTGATTTGTTGTTACTTCAGGCTTGTATCGGTGTGTTTAAGATTTACTTTACTTTGCGCACTTGTCCAACCCGTGTCTTTGAGTCGGCTCAGGTTGTTTTTGATGCAGCACTTCATTCCTCTTTAGAACCTATTGTTGCTGCTTCGGGACGGGTCTTAGTGATTGACAGTGGAGGCTGACCACCTTGCCTTTTTCCTAGGGGAGGCTTGGTGTTTATTCGGTTGGTGATGCTGTCCATTATGCGTTCTTAGCGTCTCGTGTTCAGTCCGCTGACTTGCAGGATAAGCTTTTTCGGCTTGTTGGTGTTGTGTCTTCCGGCCCATCTTTTGATTATGCTCTCATGTTGTTACCTCCCGTCTCGTGAAGAAATTGGCATATATA
>JBBYHQ010000011.1:16662975-16704434 GCA_038382645.1 Spergularia azorica | reverse complement strand
ACTTCGATACCATTGTTATAAAGAATGAAAGACAAACAAGATTTACCTTTGACATCTTCATCAAGTCTCTCATCAATGTAGACATCAATTAATGATTCGTATGAACTCTTGTTCTCAAATTTGTTTATCTCATCTTCAATTACAAACTCATGTTCAATCGCATTTTTTATTTTGTTTTCCTGAAAAGAATTTTGTGGCGAAATACTGATTTCTTCAAGTGAAGTATCAAAAAGAACCAAATTTTGAGCATTGTCCACTTCAATCTCTTCGTCCTCTCGGTTCTGTAAGAATTTTACTTGTGCATCTTCCTCCTTGTTTGAGATTATAGCATCAGCTATGTCATGAACAGATTCCACGATCACTTCTTTGGTTTCTTCTTTGTCTCCACATGAATCACCTATTTCAGATTGTGTGCTTATGACTTTTTTCATGCCATCTTGAATACGTTCAAGTAATCTCATCATACCTAATAAGATCTCATCTTTATTTGCTTCTTCATGCTCAACACACCGTTTATCTGATTTTGAATGTTTCTTAGGCAACACATTTCCATAAAGTTTCTTGGCAAATATTGTTTACGTAACTTACCCTTAAGTACTTCCCAAGAACGAATCTTGCACTTACCTTCATGTTTGCGTCACCTTTTTACTTATTTCAAACCAACGGAAAACATCTTCCACTAAAACATGCTTTGCATAACTGAATCTCTCACGATCATCAAAAGCAAAGAAATTAAACTTCGGAATTTCGTACTCCATTCAACAAAACCCAAGACTAACAAACCATAGAAGTTTGTTAAAACCTTGCTCTGATACCACTTGATGCGTATGCTAATCTAGAATTAACAAACTAAGAGTATTTGCAGCGGAATTAAAAACTAAAAGAGCCTATTTTTGTGTTTTTTTTTTTATTTATATGGAAAGAAACGAAATAAAAACAATAAAGATATGATTCAATACCCGCAAGTGATTGAATCTGCCGAATTCAAAGAGCCGCAACCCTAAATTCGATCCTCCGCAAAGGATTAGAACTCACGCATGAGTTTGTCGCCCGCAAGCATCCACAAATGAATTTGAAGGAAACTCCCTTCAACTCTTCGATATTAATACTCAACTGTAATCTGAAATCTGTAAAAATACATGAGACTATCTCACCTTATATAGGTTATAGATGTCTAGCTTATTACCTTAATTCTACCTATAATAGAATTAGGAAACTAACTTAAAACCTACTAAATAATCGGACTTCCCAAATAAACTAGGAAATACTAATTATCGGAAACAAATTATAAGACTCCCTAAGTAAATAAGGAAAACTCTAAGCTAGAATGAATTTAGGAAAACTCCATAACTCGATTCTTGCTTGGCTCCCGCATCAGAAGCTTTTTGGGACTCGCAGGTTACTACAGAAGATTTGTGAAGGATTTTTCCAAAGTTGCCAAACCAATGACGACCTTGATGAAAAAAACCACCAAATATAAATGGGATGAGACTTGTGAGAAAGCCTTTCAGACCCTAAAGGACCGTTTAACCACAGCGCCAGTGCTCGCTTTACCGGACGAAGACATACCTTATGAGGTGTACACCGATGCTTCGAAGAATGGTTTGGGTTGTGTCCTAATGCAGAACAGACGAGTGATTGCCTATGCGTCCAGGCAGCTCAAAAGTTAAGAGGAAAACTACCCGACCCACGATCTGGAGCTAGCGGCAGTAATTTTTGCACTACAACTGTGGAGACATTACTTGTTTGGAGTCACTTTTAAGATCTTCTCGGAACATAAGAGTTTGAAGTATATATTTACCCAAAAGGAATTAAATATGCGACAGAGGAGATAGTTGGAGTTGATTAAAGATTACGACATGGAGATACAATATCACGAGGGAAAAGCAACGTCGTAGTCGACGCACTAAGATGGAAGTCTCTACATTCTGTCCAATTGGTTGTTCAAAGACAAAATTTGAGAGATGAATTCCTTAACTTCGGGATCGAGTTAACGGAACAAGGTACAACCCCAGGATCAAATGTCATTGAGAATGATGTCTTGGAGGAAATTAAGGAGTTGCAGTCAGCTGACAGAATAATAACGGAAAAGATGTCAAAGGAGTCTGACTAGTTTAAAAAGGGAGAAGATGGGATAGTTCGATTTCAGGAACGAGTCTGCATACCTGACAACGCTGGATTGGGAGACAAAATCCTAACCAAATCTCATGCTAGCAGGTTTTTCGTACACCCAGGAGGTGATAAGATGTACCATGACATGAAAAAGGTGTTCTGGTGGTCTGGAATGAAAAAGGATGTGGCTGATTTTATATCTAGGTGTTTGGTTGTCAGAAGGTTGAAAGAAAACATAAGAGGCCCTAGGGTAAATTGCAACCCCTATCTGTACCGGAATGGAAATGGAGTTCCATATCCATGGATTTCATTGCGGGATTACCTAGAACCCCGAAGGGAAATAACATAATTTGCGTGATTGTAGAGAGACTGACGAAGTGCGCACATTTCATTCCCAGGAAAGACACATGGAAAAAGAACCAGTTAGCCGATGCTTACATACACCACGTGTTGAGACTTCATGGTATACCAGAGGAGATTGTATCCGACCGCGATGGAAGCTTTGTCTCTCGGTTTTGGAAGAAGTTACGAGAGGTCTTAGGGACAAAACTTCTAATGAGTACTGCATTCCACCCAGCAACAAATGGTCAGACACATAGGACAAATCAAACCTTGGAAGACATGTTGAGAGCATGTGCTTTGCAATACCAAGGAGGATGGGAGGACATGTTGGACTTAATAGAGTTCTCCTACAACAACAGCTACCAAGCCTCGATAAAGATGACTCCGTAAGAGGCCCTGTATGGTAGAAAGTGCAGAAGTCCAATCTGTTGGAACGACATAAGTGAAACAATGGATTTGGGTCTAGATTACATCCTGGAGATGACTGACCAAGTCAAACTAATTCAGGACAGACTAAAAGCTGCACAGGACAGACAAAAGTGCTATGCCGATAAAACCCGCAGTCATATGGAGTTTAAGGAGGGCGACATGTTATTGTTACGAGTGTCACCTAGCAGAGGTGTAATGAGGTTTGGGAAGAAAGAGAAACTGAGCCCAAAATTCATTGGACCATACAAGGTGATCAAAAGAATTGGAGAAGTCGCCTATGAATTGGACTTACCTGCGAACCTCGATAAGGTTCATAATGTGTTCCACGTCTCTCAACTCAGACGTTACGTTAGTGATCCATCACATGTGTTGGACCCGAAAACTATTGAGCTGGATGAAACTATGACATATGAAGAGGCGCCGTTGAAAATTTTGGACACCAAGGTGTGCAAAAATAGATGAACTGAGACACAGATGGTCAAAGTCTTGTGGTGTAATAACAATGTTGAGGAAGACACATGGGAAGTGGAATCGGTTATGCGTAACAAGTACCCTCACCTGTTTGCCTAAGGTACTTTCGGTTCGGGACGAACCTTTATTTTAAGGGGGATGAGAGGCCGTGCGCGCCTTGCTCTCCCTCGCCTAATTCCGTGTACTTTGTATGTTGTGTTTTATTTGTGCTATGTTCTCGTTGATTTGATGTGAATGGGTGCTTATCATTTCGTGTGCTCTGTCACAATTAATTCCAATTCTCATCCAAACTTTTATCCATGCCTTGAGCATGTTCTCGATTGCACTATCATTTCATAATCTTTATTCTATCCTATGATCAATGTTACTAGTCGAGAGCAACCCTTTGAAGAATGGGTTTAAAGATTCAGGACGAATCTTTGTTTTAGGGAGGGAAAACTGTAACACCCCACATTTTGGGTCTTTTGAATTATCTAGGATATCGGGAGAAATTCATTTTGAGGATATTAAATTCTATTTTTGGAAATTAATTAGGGTATACCTTCCGTTTAGAAACGTTTTCCTAATTGGCAAATTTACCAAAATACCCTTACTAAACCCTCCTACCTTATTTTTACAATAAATAAAACAAAACCCAACCTTTCCCCTCATCAAACGCACGACATCAGAACGGAAGCAGGAAAAGAAAAAGAAAAAGAGAAAAGAAGAGGAGCAGAGAAGGTCGCGCAACCCTCACCGTGTGCACCACCGTCGCCGACGCCGCCCAGTTGCACCACCACCACAGCCCTATCTCCTTTCCCCTCTTGATTTTATATCAAGAGTAGTAAGTTTTCACCCCTTGATTCACAAATTTATGATTAGGGCTTGCATAAACTCATGTTGATTATAGTTTAAACGTGATTATGATTGTGGGAATGACTTTTATTAATCCTATTCATGCTTAATTGTAGATTTGATGCATGGAATGTTGATTTCTAATTTAGGGTTTTTATAATTAGGGTTCATGTGTGTTTAATTCTGATTTTATGGGTGGAATTGTATGAAATTTGGAGGGGATGTTTGTTATGAGTTGGGTAAATCATGGTTTAAGTTTGGGAACGTTTTATGATGATTTGATTTATGAAATTTTATTCTGTCCAGGTCTGATTATTGGCTATTTTGGATGGTTATGTGGTTGTTTTGATGATTTAGTGGTGGATTATTGTTGTTGGTATACTTGGGAAGGTGTTGTGCAAATTTGGCGTCATTTGGAGATCGTTTAGGGGTTGAAACGTAACGTTTAAGGGCTTATTGTAGAGCTGCCCTATTTTGTGAATAAGTGTATTGGTCATGTGTGGAAGTCTATGTGAGTGTGTTTCATTATCAATCAAATGTAGTACAAGAATCGATTGGAGGAATGTGGTTGAGTGATTCAATGTTTACTATTTGTGTTTAGGGTGTGTGTTCGAGGAACTACCATTCTAGCTTGACTCTCCCTCATACTAGCGTAAGTAAGGTAAGAACAATGATCACGATCCTCTCGACTAATCAATCTACTTGTTTGGCTCATATTCACATTTTGTTCATTTCTCCTATATTCATTTTATACGTTCATCTTGTTTATCGCTTCACTCATGCCTAATTAATCTTATGACGTATTTTTCCCTTGCACTTGATTCTTGGATTCGGCCTTTCGGCCTTGTTGCTTCACAAGCAGCCCTCGGCTTCCTTGTGCTTGAGCCTCGGCCATTCGGCCTCTCAGCTCTCGACCGAGCCCTCCACTCGGTCTCTCGGCCGAGTGGCTCATTGTTGCGTCGTTTGTTTTCGTGCTTCGCTTCTAGTATCTTAATTAGTTTAAGATCATTCAAATTGAAATTATCAAATAATATACTTTCAAATAATGTATTATTATTTGGATTGAATCATAATAAAATGAGTCGATACCACCGAGAGTACGATGATGCGGCCTGACCGACCATCATTTTATTTACCTCTGATCAAGGTACTTTGTAGGTCGGATTAGCTACCGACTTCCTAATAGTCTTCCTCCTAGATGAAATCTCGTCGTACCGGCCTATCTTGCGAGGGGTGTGCACACTCGCTGTTATTAGGGGCTATACTTACAACTCTAGCTCGAACAAGGTTCGATAGTGTGGTGGTTGTGGGGTACGACCCTAGCCGAAACGTATGATTAAATAATCTTAATTTATTGGCTTGTACTATGTACATATTTACATATGTTTCGAGCGACAATGCTCCTTTGATATTTCGACCTACTGTTATTGATTTTCCTTAATTATATCGTCAATCTGTTCTAGTTAGCTACGCGCTTCAAGGCGCGTATCTTATTTGTTATTCTTATGCTTAATATTCTTGCTCAGCCTGTGCTGACGTTCTTTTCTCGGTTTGTCCCTACCTTATTCTGGGGCCTATGTCATTCTTCGATGGCATAGTTGACAGGTCTTGATGATGTGGATGCTTGCTTAAGAAGTCGTGCATGTTGGGGCTTTCGAAAGACTTTCTTTTCGTTTATTGTTGTATTTTTGGATTAGAGTTTTGAGAATTGTAGTTCGACAATTTTGAGACTTCCGCTGTTGTGTCTCATTTGTTTTATTGTATCTGAATTCTTAGCCTAGAGATTGACTCGATAGTTAATTGCGGCGTAACAATTTTAAATTATTTCCAAGTTTGTTTAAGCGAAGTTTTAGGGTTGTTACCGGACCGACCATGTACTGCTTGTTTTAAGACTTTCGCTGAGGATATTTTTGGCAGTTTCGTGTGCAAGGGTTGTGGGCATCAAACATCGTCACAATGCTGTTGGCGCACCTTGGTGGACGTCTGGTATCGGTCCGGGATTTCAGCGGGCAAGGAGGTGGATAATGGGCTAGTCGGCATTGATGGCAAGCCTCTTCATCCGACGGATGTGCTGTTATATTCGTGGGATGGTGGGCGTGACATGTGTGTCGATTTGACTAGTTCATCGCCCTTAACTCAGTCTGGCTTGCTTTGTTTTGAGTCGGGGGGTTGTTGCTGTTGCGGCTCATCGTGAGCATACTAAGTATGGTTGGTTTCAACACATTCAGCGTTATTCCAGGACGCAAGACATTGGTGCGCAGGCTGCGTGTAACAGCCCGATCCACCGTCCGTCGCAACACAACCCAATAAGATGGGTTGTCACCCTTAGGCCCATATATTCTCACATGGGCTCTAAAAGGTGAAGGCCTTGTTGGTAGTATGATGATAGAAATCTATTATAAACTGATCATATGAGCCTTAGTTTCCCAATGTGGGACAAACCAACTCCATAAACTACTATCCAAATTCCGTAGTGTTACAAACTCCCCCACTTTGAGAATGCAACGTCCCCGTTGCGCCTCGGCCAACCATAACATCAACACAGGTCCAAGATCTCCCCCGCTAGAAGGCTGGTTTGGGCCTCGCCCTAGCATCTAGCACGCGGTCGCAGGGTTGCTCTGAAACCAACTGTAACAGCCCGATCCACCGTCCGTCGCAACACAACCCAATAAGATGGGTAATCACCCTTAGGCCCATATATCCTCACGTGGGCTCTAAAAGTTGAAGGCCTTGTTGGTAGTATGATGGTAGGAATCTATTATAAACTGATCATATGAGCCTTAGTTTCTCAATGTGGGACAAACCAACTCAATAAACCACTTTTTCAAATTCCGTAGTGTTACACTACGGGACATATTTTCACTCGTATTGGTTTTTCTATAGCCAAGGGTGTAGGGGCCCATATTGTTTCGCGGCTCCCAACCAACTTCTTGTAATTTATTATCTATAATTAATATATCAATAAAAAGATTATTTGTAACAGGCCGATCTACCGTCCGTCGCAACACAATCCAATAAGATGGGAAGTCACCCCTTAGGCCCGCAAATCCTCACTTGGGCTTTAACAGGTGAAGGCCTTGTTGGTAGTATGATGGTAGGAATCAATTATAAACTGATCATATGAGCCTTAGTTTCCCAATAAGGGACAAACCAATTCCATAAACCACTTTCCATAATCTGTACTGTTATTATTATTAGGTGTTACGTTTTATAAATTATTTTGAGGAATTTAATTACTAATGTTGGGAATTAATTAGTATTTAACTGGTTTTTAAGGAATTGGTCAGAATTTCCTAATTGGAAAAACGAATTTCTAAATTACAACTATACCCTTACTAATATGGAAAATTGAGGGACATTTTGGGAATTAAATAATTCAATCCCTGTCTATATAAACCCGAGTTGAGATGAAAGCCTTTTGCATAAGAAAATGAAACCTAACCCCCCCTCTCTCTCTCTCTCTCTCTCTCCTTTTTCCTTCGTATTCTCAACCAACATAAGTTCTCAGCACAATTGTGTCAACTTCAAACACATACAACTCTCACATACGACCTCTTTTTAGGTCGTGGTTGCTGGCATTAGAACAGTGTTTCGATACGAATCTAACAACATCTAGATCATGCCAAGATTCCGCCGGATTCCCCCTGTTGAGGTGTTTTAGTGGAGCTGTATCTATCTACCCGCGAACTATTCCGCCCCCTTGGTATTCTAATGATTCTCGTCGACTCCTAAGTTTTTTAGGACGATATTCAATGGAATGTTCCTAACTCTAGTTTTGACAACATATCGAAAATTGGTAAGCCCTAGACTTGTGTATCGAACGTTAAATTAGTTTTGGTGAGTAAACCCTAATTGTTGTTCGCGGTGAGGTTGATTCTCGTCGATCCGCTTGGAGTTTGTGGACGAAATTTGGAGGAGACGTTCCTAATATAACCTGCTTATGACAAACTTAATTTTGGTGGTCATCCAATGTCAGAGTTAGGCGTTATTCATGTATCCTTACTATTATCCTTGTGTGGATCTGTATCATATTAGTGTTAATTGTGGATTATATGACTTATACTTACACATTGTGGATTAGGTGATTATGAATTGAGTTTATAATTAATTGTGTATGTAGGTTGTGGGTTGAAGGAGGTGTTGTTCGTAGATTTTGATAAATTAAGGAACATGGTTAAGGATTAGCGTTGTAAGGTAAGAACGTTGATCATTTGCTTGAATCTTTGAGCCATAATGTTTTATTTGCAATCCGAATCTATAGCCATTTGTTCTATACTCCTATGTTTTGACCTCACACACCACATTTATTGTTTTCATATTGTATATATTGCTTTTAAGCCTCTATGTTGCTTACGGCCTTTTGGCCTCCCTCACCTTCATGGCCTCGCAGCCTTGCCATCACCCTCTCGGACTCTCGGCCCCATTTTACGTACTACTCGGCCGCTCGGCTGACTGACCTACCTCGATTATTGAGTTCGTTTGTATCTTGTTTCGATTAATTGAATTCCGATTCGGCCGTTCATGGTATGAAATATCAAATAATGAACTCTCAAATAATGTACCGTAAAGGGACTAATGAATGAAATGATATGATATGATTTACCACCTAGAGTAACGATGTTGCGGCATTGACCGATCATCATCTTATACTTGTGATCAAGGTACTGTCTGTGGCAGGAGTAGCTACCGGCTTCCTTCTTGTAAGGAACTCATCCTACTGGCCCATCTAGAGGGAGGTGTGCTCACTCGAGTTGATTAGGAACTATACCCTATACTCTACCTCGATTTTAATCGAAACTACTGTAATAATTGTAACACTACGGATTATGGAAAGTGGTTTATGGAGTTGGTTTGTCCCACATTGGGGAAACCAAGGCTCATATGATCATTTTATAAATTTTTATCATCATACTACCAACAAAGCCTTCGCCTTTTAGAGCCCACGAGAGGAGACCAAGAAGGGTCAGACCCATTACCCAAATTTCTACTAATCCAATCCGTAACCTCCCAATGGCCTGGAACCACATCGAATCCAATTGAAGCGGGTCCCAAATCTCCCTCGCACGGAGGCAATCACGAAGGTTGTGAAGAACGCTCTCAGTTAAGTTAGGTAAAAAAGGACAAGTAAGAGAGATGGAGATGTTCCTATGTGCGAAGACAGTCCTGGTAGGCAAATTGTTCCCTTTGGCCATCCACATGAAGAAATTGACTCTCGGAGGGCACTTCATATTCCAGATTTGATTCCAAGATTTGTCACAACAAAAGACATTTTTACTGTTCCATAAAATCTCATAAAGACCAGTGGTATCAAAAAAATTTCCGAAGACTAATTTAGTGCACATTAAATCAACATCACAATTAGGAACAATCGTCCCTCGAATATCACATCTGAATAAAAAAAGAAAGAACAATCAATTAAACTACCGAAAATGCACGCGGTACCCCTGTACTTTGGGGGTTTGCACACGGTACCCATGTACTTCAACTTAGCGCACACGGTACCCTCGTACTTTTAGGAACTGCATATTATGCCCTTTTTTTAACTCCGATCCCGTTAGTTTATGCTTAATAATGTTGACATTACTACAATTAACTTAAGTTAATTACCAAATAATATAAAATAAAATTATGATAATAATTAGAAAAAATCAACCTTAACCCCTGCAGTTTTCAAAAGTACGGGGGTACCGTGTGCACTAAGTTGGAGTACAGGGGTACCGTGTGCAAACCCCCAAAGTACAGGGGTAGCACGTGCATTTTCCGATTAAACTATCATACAAATGAAAATCATGAACATAGATTTGACAAATCAAAGCTGGCAGTTGGCCATAGAACTTTCCACGAAGTAGGCCCACACCACACCAATCATCATCCCAAAAGTCAATCAATTCCCAAGCTCTGCCAAATGTAAAAACCCCTTTTAAACGCTAAAGGTTCCTCACGACCTCTTATATATTTATGATAAAACAGGTCCGAGGCTAAGTTCTTTTTAGGGTTCAAAGCCCAACAAAATTTAGTCATAAGCACCGTATTCATAAGCTTAGCTGAACGAATACCAAGACCCCCTAAGTGAATGGGAGCGGGATCATAAGGAGCATGGTGCTCCCACTCGCAATAAAGGTTTGGGGCCCATGAAATAAAAAAAGAAAAATCATTTTTAAGTGTGATCCCTACCATCTATTGTGAGAAGAATCACTATGTTCCTTGTGCTCACGGGAGCATAGTATAAGCATTGACCACTAAATGAAAATATTATGAAATAAGCGTAGCGTTTTTTCTTTGCACTTTGAACTTATGGTTCAACGCTTAATAGCTTTTCTTCCTCATTTGTTTTCAGTGACTACAATTTTCTAAAGGCAATTGATTTTGATTATGATCTGGGATATGTGGAAAAGACAATATTTCATACTCTCATTAGTCATTACTCAACGGGTCTGATAAGATATGTCAAAAATTAAAATTAAGGAAAAGGTGTTAGTAATATGTACATAATTGATATAAAAATTAGTTTTGACGAAATCCTTTATATAAAAGGTATTAATTTTTACTATAAACTTTCCCAAAGTATTGGAGGTAATTGTGTGCTTGATTGTAACAACCAGATTTAGTTGCCCCGGGCTTCAATGTCTTAGTTACATGACCCTAGAGATCTTCCCGTCGTATCGGGTTTGGAGGTGGACCAAAACATGGAGAATAGCACTTTAGTTGCTGTTTCACTTGCTGCAGCTTACGGGGCGGGGCGACTTAATGTAACGGGAGCATGTACCCCTGGTTTAGCATTCATTGAAACGACAAAGAATTTCGACCAATTCCAGAATAAGAAGCTGAGTGGATTAGATTTGAATCTGCCAGGTTTTGTGATCCCTTTTCAAACCTCTCCACGTAGTTGTTGTCGATCGTTTAAGAGAATATTGACCAATTTAGACTACGGGAAAAAAATCACAATTGTACGTGATAAAAACTTAGCTGCAATTGTTGTTATTAGTGTTAAGCCGGATACACTAATGTTCAAAAGAAAGAAGATTAGAAAGGTTGCAAGTATGATCCATTTATATGCCATTGATTAATCATTTGACTGACTGTAGAATTTCCAACATCAAATTGTATTTTTTTTTTCCTATTTTTTGTATGATGTTTTTTATTTGATCGTGTTATAATACATGATCATTTGTTAATCTTATTTCATTTACCATATGTTTTTAATTACATTGAGTTAGAAAGGGTAGAAAACGTGAAAGAAATGAAAGAGCCACCCTCCCTCACATGTCACATTAACACGCTTTCTCACAATACTCTTATCTCCCTCATGTGTTTTAGTAGTGTAATAAAAATATTTCCACAATGCGAATGAGTTGTCGAAACATATTAGAATACACCAAAAACATTTAAGTCCATCTTGTTTGATTTTTGGTATGGATGAATGAGCAAAGTGGTAAGTGAGGGAGGGGAGTGAAGCGATAGATGGTGTAGGAAACATAGTTAGCGAAAAGATGAGAAAAAAAGAGGATCGAAATGAGTTTAGCAGAAAGAATTTTTCATACCTTTGTTTAGTAATTTTATCAGTTGACATACATCAAGGGGTCACGACACAAAAACAAAGTTAAATAGGAAAAGCAACATCTAGGAATTTACAAGAGGTTTGAAAGCGAGCGAGTTTTACAGGAAGCACGCAGTATGTAGAAAGTATCCAGGTATATATTGACCTACTTCAAAGTGCATGGAGTTTGATGTGGTCATTTAACTATAATTTACACCATGCAGTTATGGCCTTTCCAGGGTTGGCCACTACTTCATGTTTTCTAAAAGCATGAATGCGTTTCCTATCTAAAAGGTTCAAAAAAAAAAAGAGGAGACTGATTTACCCCTGTTGGGATATCTCTCCATAAGGAGGCAGAACTCATTTGATATGAGTTTATGAAGTAAAGGGTAATCCACTTTCCCCTTGCTAATGAGTGGCTTCTTGAAGAAGCTTTGCCAAACACATATTGTGTGTTTGAGAGCAGAAAAGTCAGAGATCAACAAGGACATAAACACATGTACATACACAAAGAAAGAGAATGAGAGAAAAAGCACAAACCCGTATAGCCATTAACAGTGGCAGTCCTAAGTATACCCAAAAGGGTTCACCTGACCACACTTGGATAATTATAAATGCCTTACCAAGTTAGTAGCAAGCATGAGATTTGATTTGGCATAGTGGTGGTTTGCTCAAAAAATATATATGAGGTCTCAAGTTCAAGCCTTGAGATTGTCAATTCTACTATTCTTTTGACCCTACTTGAATTCTGTCACATCTTTTGACCCTACTTATTTTGATTCCTGGGTCTGCCACTAGCCCTTAAAACCCAGAATTTGAGTGACTTTTTCGAGGCCCAAACGAGTTCGGATTGCAGTGAAATTTGGGGAGGATGCTAGTGTAAATAGGAGCTTGAATACTGCCAATTTTGGAGGCATTTAAGCCTCTCTAAGTGGTATTTTCGTTCTACTCTTCTTTGGTGTATTTTTGGTGTTTTTTCTCACTAGTTAGTGAAGTAGTGTGTGGTTAGTTGTGCCAAGGTTGAATCTTGAGATTGTGGTTGCCTCTAGGTGAGCCTAGGGATATTGTATTGTTGTATCCCATTGGTTATTGATTAATTAGTGGAAGGGCTTGGTACCGGCTTACGGTACTTGTGGTTTTCTCCCGCATTGGGTTTCCACGTATATCCTGTGTCTCACTTGATTATCGTTGTTGTATGTGTGGGGGGATGTTTTGCTTCACCGTAGTTGTGCTATATTGTTGGTTGGTTCATGGTAATTGGTTAATAGTGTTGATTGTCCATCTAACAATACGAAAGGGGTAATTGGGCTTGTGGATGCTTGTGTTGCTTGTTTGAGATGGATGATAAGAGCCTTACTCGTGGGATGGACCCTTTGACTTCGGGGAATTATTTCACATGGAAGACCCGAATGGAGGATCTTCTTTATTGTAAAGATTTGTATGAACCCATTTTGAGTGAAGAGGTACCAACTGACCTGGTGTAGTTGAGAAATAATGAAATCTTTTGAACCGTAAAGTCATTGGCTACATTAGGCAATTTGTTGATTCCTCGGTTTGTCACATGTTTCTAATGACACTAATGCTTATGTAATGTGGAAGAAGCTTGAGTTCACCTATGCGAGGAATAACGCCTTGAATAAAGCCTCAATTATGAGAACATTTGTGAAATTAAAATACAAGGATGATGATTAGAGTGTAGTTGTACACTTGAATGATTTTCAAGGTTATGTGACTCAATTGTCGACAATGAAATTGTTGTTAGATGATGAATTGCAGGCATCATTGCTTCTTAGTTCTTTGTCGGAAACATGGGATACTCTTGTGGTGTCACTTAGTAACTCGGCCCCGGAAGGAAAACTCACAATGGATGTTGTGAAATGGAGTATGTTGAATGAAGAGGGTAGAAGGAAGGATATGGGTTCCTCTTGGGATTATTCGGGGGCAAATATTGCGGAAGTCCTAAGCCGTGGAAGAAGCACAACTAGAAGGGTGATGATAGTCGATCGGAATCTAGGGGGAGATCAAAATCGAAGAGTGGTATTACTTGTTATTATTGTGAAGAGTCCGGACATAAGAAATTCCAATGACGGAAATGGAAACGTGACAAAGGGAAGAAAAAGGAGAAGAAGGGCCAAAATTCCAAAGGTGAGAGTGATAGTGATGATGATAACACCTCCGCATTTGCAACTAGTTATAACACCCTGCATTTTTGGGAACTTAAATAATTAAGGGTATTACGTTTTATAATGTAATCGAGGATTATATTAAGGTTTTGTTGTAATTCGATTGAATTATTATGGGATTTCTAATTATAAAATTACACAAGAGGATTCATTAGTAATTCGAATTTGGATTGGATTGTGGATCACACATCTCACCCAACTAGATAAGCCAACCCCGAGTCTACCGACATACCCATTTATGTAAAATAAAGAAAACTCTTGTTTCCCTTTCAATAACCGTTCGGCCCCTTTTTCTCCATCTCCCTCCTCTTCGTAGCCTCCACCCGCATAAGTTCTCAGCACTACTGTGCCAACTTGAAACACACACAAATCTCACATACGACCTTGAGTTAAGTCGTGGTTGGTGGCATTAGAACCACGCTTTTGATACGAATCCAAAAATATGTAGATCGTGCCAAGATTCAATCGCATGCTCCCTGTGGATGTGTTTTATTTAGTGGAACTGTGTTTATCTACCCGAGAACTGTTCCGTTCCCTCGGTGTTTTGATGATTTCAGTTGACTCTTAAGGTATTTTAGGGCGATATTTTATGGAGATGTTCCTAACTCTAGTTGTGATAACATTAGTGTATTAAAAGTTATATTAGAATTTGTGGGTAAACTCTAATTAATGTTTATGGTTCAGTGTGAGATTGATTCCCGTTGATCTGCTTAGATTTTGTGGACGAAATTTGGAGGAGACATTTCTGACATAACTGTTTATGACATATTCAAATTTGGTGGTCATCCAATGTCGGAGGTAGACGTTATTCATGTTTATTTGCTATTGTCTCCTTTTGGATTCATGATAGATTAGTGTTAATTGTGGAATTATGACTTATGGATACACCTTGTGAATTAGGGGATTATCGGTTGAGTTTGTGATTGATTGGGTACCTAATTTGTGGATTCAAGGAGGTGTAGTTCGTAAACTTTGTTAGAAGAACTTGATTAAAGATTACCATTCAAAGGTAAGAACGTTGACCTTCTAAATGTTGAGCATGCTTGTATCCTGCGTTCTCATGAGCTATATCTTTTGTTCACCCATTATTGTGTTTCTTACACCTCTTGTGCATAATTTTTGAAATCCACACTTATGTAAATCTTGTTAATGGCAATGCCATTCTCAATTGTTGATTCAAACGTTGATGTTTCCGGCTACGACCGTTTATAAATTGAAAGCGCAAGCACAAATAATATACCCTAAAGAGTTGAAATAATGAAATGAGAATTGAAACCCATCTCGAGGGGCGGACATAGGAGCCGTCACCACATCGAGATGATGTTGCTTCTATTTGTACCTCTGACGAGAGGTTTTGTGTTTAAGGGTTGGAGATCAGCTAACGAACCCCCTAGTAGACTTCCTCCTAGGGACTTGTACGTCCTATCGTCCCCCTACCAAGGGGTGTGCACACTAGAATCTTTAGGTTGATCGATATTACTATATTACTCTAGGTGTGGTAGTCTTGGGGTAGGACCCTTGGCTTGTCTTTAGGGACCTCACAGAGGCCCTCGAATAACGATAATGTTGACTTGTTTAGGGACCTCACGAAGGCCCTCGTACAACGTACAAAAGAATTGAAAGCTTGAATTGACACAAAGCGTGCCCCATTATTCTTACTCCTGTTTCTTCGGCTTTTGCTCTCAGCGTAGCTTTGTCTATTCTTCGTGAGTTACGCGTCACTAAGGCGCGTATCTTAATCGTTTACATTGCTTAAACTTCTTACTCAGCCTGTGCTGACGTTCTTTATTTTGGGTTGTGTCCCTACCCTATTCCGGAGCATGTGTCGTCCTTTGATGGCGCAGTTGACAGGTTACAGATTGAGATGCATTGTATGGTTGAAGCATCAGTGCATGTTGGGCATTTGTTGCGAGTCATCAATCATTTACATTGGGAAAGATTTGTAGTTTATTGTTTTGGTTTGATTTCTGATTTAATTTGTAGACTCAGCTAGAAGTCTTCCGCTGTCATTTATTCTTTTGGATTATTTTGTTATGAAGTTTGTTTTAAATTAGCGTTGTTGTTGGCTTGGTAGTCAATGGCGGCATAAAATCATTTATTTTTGTATTTAAAGATAACGAAAATTTAGGGTTGTTACACTAGTGATGAGTTATTTTTCGTTGGTGATGATAATAGCCTTGATATGTCATTCCAAGAGCGTTTTTGGGTAGTTGATTCGGGTGCTTTATATCATTACACCTCACATGTGAAGTGTTTCTCTTCTTACACTAGTGGTGATTATGGCTATGTAAGAATGGGAAATGGTGAGATGTCCAAGGTTGCCGGAATGGGTACGGTTTGCTTGGAGATTACACTTGGTTTCAAATTGTTGCTTGAGAATGTTAGGCACGTTCCCGATGTTCGTGTGAATTTGGTTTCCGTGGGAAAGTTGGATGAAAATATTTATGTGAGCCGTTTTGGTAATGATACGTGAAAGCTTACCAAAGGTTCATTGATTGTGGCTCAGGGCATGAAACAATAATGTAATAGCTACTTGATGCAAGCTAGAGTGTGCAAAGGGAAGAAGAGTGATGCGTCAAATTCTTTCATGGAGCCGAAGCTTGATCATGGTAATAAAGGTATGAAAACCCTCCCTAAAGGTATATCTCTTTCTCCTAATTGTATTTATGTTGATCATGGGTGTCTTGATCATAGGGGAGAAAGAAGAAGGATGAATTGTTGTGGTGATGTTGCTTGTGAGAGCAAAGTGGTAAAACCTACTCTTGTTGAATTGAGCATAGGTTTTCACATCCACCACTACGGATGGCTCTTGTTAGAGATGATGGAGATAGCTACCGGAATGTTAGGGTGCACCGAAAGGAGTGGGTACAAGTCATGCGAGAAGAACCGCAAGTCTGGCATGAGAGTCCTACTAGTGAGCCGGTAAAGTTGCCTAAGAGCAAAGGAGCATCTAATAAAGGTGAGCGGATGTTCAAAATGGGAAGCTCACAACATGTAGTGAGACATGCATGGTGTGAATGATGTTGGTTATCCTTGGATTTGTGAATTATCAACAAAGTTCATGTTGTTGAGGCGATGTGAGAAATTGAGTGTTGTTGGTAATGTGTCCAAGAGAGTTGTTTTTACCTTACCCGAAAACAAGTTGAATGCTTGTAGGAAGAAGCGGGTGTGGTAGGTTCCTCCTTATTGTCGTGAGGAGAAGATTTTTTGGGATATCCCTCTATAAGGAGGTAGAACTCATTTGATATGAGTTTATGAAGTAAGGGGTAAAGTCCATTTTACCCTTACTAATGAGTGGCTTCTTGAAGAAGCTTTGCCACACATATTATTGTGTGTTTGAAAGCAGAAAATCAGAGATCAACAACCACACAAATACATACACAAAGAGAGACAAAGAGAGAGAAGGAAAAAAGAAGCACAAACCGTATAGCCCTTAAAACCCAGAATTTGAGTGACTGTTTTGAGGCCCAAACGAGCTCGGATTGCAACGAAATTTGGGGAGGGTGCTAGTGTATAGACGTGGCAAACGGGCTAGGTCGGGTCATGTATTTCGGGTCTATTTCGGATCGGGTCGGGTCTAGTTCGGGTGTTACAACTACGGGTCAAATTCGGATCGGGTCATTTTAAATTGTTTAAATCTGATCATATTAATGTCAGATTTCTTAAAATTTTGTCTAATACTATCTCAATTTGAAGTTTTACTGGCAATTTGAGTGATTAAGGATGTGATATATCGATAAGTCATTTTTCCTCAACCAAATCATTAACCCGTCAAGTTATTCGGGTCTGGGCTATTTCAATTTTGGTCATGTTCGGCCGGGTCAATATCCGATATAACAGAATTTAGGTCATTTTCGAGTTCGGGTCGGGTTTCGGGTTGAATTCAGATTAGAAATTCGGGTGAAGGTCGGATGCTCGGGTCAAGTAATTTGGGTCGGATGTTCGGGTCTGGGTCATTTTTTTGCCAGGTCTACTAGTGTATATGGGAGCTTCAATCCTGCCAATTTTGGAGGCATTTCAGCCTCTCTAAGTGGTATTTTTGTTCTACTCTTCTTTGGTGTATTTTTTGTGTTTCTTCTCACTAGTTAGTAAAGGAGTGTGTGGTTGGTTGTGCCAAGGTTGAACCTTGAGATTGTGGTTGCCTCTAGGGGAGCCTAGTGAGATTGTATTGTTGTATCTCATTGGTTATTGATTAATTAGTGGAAGGGTTTTGTACCGGCTTACGGTATTTGTGGTTTTCTCCCGCATTGGGTTTCCACGTATATCTTGTATCTCACTTGATTATCGGTGTTGTATGTGTGGGGGGGCTGTTTTGCTTCACCTTAGTTGTGTTATATTGTTGGTTGGTTCATGGTAATTGGTTGGTAGTGTTGATTGTCCATCTAGCGATACCAAAAGGGTAATTGGGTTTTTTGTTGTTTCTGCTAGTTTTGTGCCCATTTTCCCAACAGCGCCTACATGTGTATAGTGGCTGTTACCACTTAGTAATATTCATGAAACATCAGTCACGTATACGGTAAACGGGTGAAGTTCTTTCACAAAATTTGCTTCTTTCATTCGGAAATACAAACATATAAGATTGTTCTTACATTGCAGATATAATCGACATATGTAAACAGCCAGTTTTAGACCATCCTCCTCTAAAAAAATCACAAAATTCAGGTTTATTCTTCAATCTTACGCTTCTTACGCAATGTAGTACAATTTCAGTTGTTAAGGCTTCAATTTCGTGTTCTTATATGAGTTTTTTTCGAACATTTCTGTCGTATCCGATATCTCCAACTCATGAAGAAGCAGAGGATTTGAAGGCTGTATCAAACAACTTACCTGTTACAATGAAGGAAAAACATAGCATGATGTTAACAGCTCAAGTAGTACGGCGACGAAACGGGAGCTGTCCTACAATCCTACTGGAACAATTCCCACGGGTAGAATTCGAAAACGTCGCGCTGTGGCTTTGGCTTTGGCTCATTATCGAATAGACTTTCTTGTCTCTTTGAAATCAGCTTAGAAATATCACGCGGCGAACACGAGAGGTAGCATGGCATATCAAGCTGATCAGCCAGAGAACATCTTCAGACCAGCCGAGAGAGGAGAAACCACAGGAGAGTTGTCGATCGAAGAACAAAAACATTTGCTGAATTTTCCTTGACTTGGTTAGACACCATTTATAATAAAACCATAATAATAATGATATCCGATGCTGAAAGACGCTCAGGAAGTTGCTTCAGTTTCAAGAGATTCGCAGCAAATCTGAACAGGTCTCAACATTTAGACAGGTACCAGTATATGTTAATAAGCAATTAGCAGTGGCCATCCAATAAGTTTCTAAATCCAGTTATTAGCAAAAAAAAGTTGGAACTTCTTTTACAGAGATCATTACTGGTTCTTGACCACCCGTCCCTTCCTGCCTTTCGCAAAGTGACCCCATTCCATCTTCAAGCATTGTCTTCTGATGCAAATAGATGTAGAAAGATCGGCCTCACACCATGATGTTTGTTGGATTCCACTGCGGTTGAAAATTAGGAGTCCTTGTCTGCAACAAGCTGAGTGACATGTTGGAGGTCTTCATCCTTTGGCAGCAGAAAAGATGGAATAAATCGAGGTACAAGAAAACCGGCCACAATGCATAGCAATGCAAAAGCGACAACCAGCCACGCTTTATGAGGAATGCCCAGGACCAGCTCGTCACAAACTGTCATTTCCAAAAACAAGGATGGATCAAGAATATGTTGATATACAGAGCACCATACACCACAGAAAAAATACCAGAAGGGATGAATGATGTAAGTGGGAAGAAATGTGGATCACAAGATTTCAGATTACACAGGAAATGATTTAAGCTTCAAAATCTTAGTAAACAAGCGTGTAGTTTGATAATTAGAGAGCACAGACTTTCACACAGTAGTTATCCTCTCTCAGACACGATCTCAACGGTAGGATAAACCTAGTTATGTTGCAGCACTATCCTGTCAAAACAACCTAGTTAGACGCAACAGAAAATCTCTAAAAGACCTCATAACCTTAGCCCACAGCAATACCAAGTTATAGATTTCACGCCCAAAGACATTCATGCACGATTAACTAGCTATTACAGCATACTCATTCATCTTATCTTTTGATCCCAAACAATCACTGCTCTCCTTTAATCTAAAGATAAGTCTCCACAAAAAAAGAGCAGTCTTGTTGTTCTACCAAAGCACATACATCGTAGGAGAAATGTACCGTTGTACCAAGTAGACCTGGTCACATGCTATTAGATACTTCACTTTAAAAAATTAAATCCCTTCTCACGTAGAGGAGGACTAAATGCTGATCCTTTGTTGCATAGAACAGTATGTTTTAAAAGGTCAGACTTAGAAAGTTGGGACATTGATACATTTAGTTCTACTAAGTAGTCGCCATCATCTAGGGTACAGAGTAGACCTTTCAAGTTATAGGAAAGCATAGAGCCAAAGATAAATCAGAGACCTTACAAGGAATTTTCTGGCAGGGCTCAAAAACTTTGCCGAACAGGCAGGTAAACGCTCTTCTGTTGCTTTTTTTAGGGAGCTAACGTGTTTAATACAATAAAAGACCATTTACCCAGATTCTTCATACTACCTCACGTACCCATGTTGGATAATTGACACTCGGACATGAGTATGACACTTGGATCCTTCATTTTTGGCCAAAAAGACGACTTAGACTCACAACCATGTCAACTACTTTTAGTCGTGTCTGAGTAACATAGTGTCCTATTAGAAGCTTTAGTACGGGAAACTTGAACTAGATAGATTTGATTCATGAAGTGAAGCTTAGAGTATGCAAATGGCATGTATTAAGCAGAAGGTTTACAAAATGGGTCAACAGTAAATCCTTCCAGTAGTATAATAAGACATTTCACTATAAGAAGCAACGATTTCAAAATTCAAATAAAGGAAGAAGCGTACCAATATTGAACATAATACTCTCCCTTTCTCGAATGCCACGTATTGCTACAACTCCCTCAGGTTCCACAGTTATCAAAACACGCAATCCACTCTGTGCAATGCACACAATCAACAGCTTGTACAGATGAACCAAAATATCAATATACGATGAAACACACACAAACCTGATGATTGATCTCATCAAGATTCTCTGTCTTGAAAATTAGCTTCTCCGTATTGAGCAATTTTCTCAGCCTTCTCATTCCAGCATCTGAAGCGCCTTTCTTTAGTTCTAGAGAAAAGATAGCAGGTATCTGTCATCCAACAAACCATTCAATAAGCACTTGACCAATGACAAATCGGCAATGGAGACAACAGCTGGAATACACACAAATGCACATACAGAAGTTGGATAAGATATCTTCACTTCATACCAAGTGTAAGGTTTTAATGCTTGAAGCTGATAATACCGGGTTCCCATGCGTAATGGCAGAGTTTCCTTAAAAAGCTCTTCCCCGACATTCAAGACTTTGTTGTCAACCCTGTGCATTTGAAACAATTTATAAGAAAATCTATTATGTGACTAGAACCGCCTGGATACAACTATTCTCGTGATATTCTCACATCTGGAGTTTTCAAAAAGCAAAGTTCAAAGATCCGAAACAGTTCTTTTTATTTTTTGAGATCAAGATTCAAAATAGTTATAGTGAAAAGAACTTACAACCAAACAATGATATGCTCATATCATATTAAACGTAGATACAAGAACCCCCAAAATAATTTGACTAGAACATTATATTAAAACTTAAAAGCTACAACATTTTAATGTTTCATCATTCACGATCTGCAGTACAGCTAGCTATTTACTACTACTAACATGTAAGAAGATTATCAGAAACCAAAAGCTCGTAAGAGTAAAAGGAGCGATACCACCCAAAGGCTTGAAGCAAAGAATCTTTACCCGTGTCCATAACTGAAATACAACGAAAACAGTATGAGCCAAAGAACTTTGGCTGTCATTTGATTAACACCTCCGTACTTCACAAGGCTTTTGACTTTCCCCTCTTCCCCAAATGTGAACCCCTGCAAAAACAATGTTCAAAGCGATATCACGACAGACATTCGGGTGTTGGAATATGTCCCTTATATATGTTTCTGTTGCCTAACAAACTAATCAACCAATAAAGTCTACAAAGCTGGTGATTCTCACTTCTCCTCGTCACAAATGCAAAGCCCTAAAATACAATGTTCTACGGAACATCAACAAAATTCTGGGTGTTGTCGTATACCCTCATTAACGTTATTATCAACATCATTTCCGAAATCAGTTATAAACAGTAAAAATTATAGGAACCAATTTCACATTTCAGACCGAAATCACTCCTCAATATACCACAAAGAATGAAACTTGAAGTAACTAGTAATTTATATGATGGTTTTAGATGACGATTAATGTTAGCCGACACCAAATAATTTCGGGACTATACTTGTAGGCTGTAGCTGAAGATTTAATCAATTCCAACACACATATCATTGCACAATTCTAACATGAAATCAAATCTCTACTCTGACCTTAAATTGCGACTCTGACCCAATTGATCAAAACATAAACGGCAACGATACAGAAGAGGAAAGACATGTAACACAAAAATGAATACAGAAAACGAAAGTCTGAATGAATGTGATGTGATTGCACCCAAAAATAAAATAAAAAATAAAAAATAAAAAATACCCCAGAAAATTTATAGATTAAAATCAAAATCAAAAGGAAACCCATTTATTATTAACAGAAATTCTAGTTCTAAACAATCGTTCCTCAATATTACCCACTAAAATCTATATCAAGATGAAATCAATGGTAAAAAAAAAAAATCATGCTTCAATGACACAATAATACACAGGAAAAAAGCACGTTGTTCATGTATAAAAATGCAAATTAAAGCAAGGGAAATACGAGAAAACAGAGGAATATGCATACCTTAGATAATCAAGTCAAGATTCAAGCTTTTTTATGTATGGAATTTTGATTTAATTAAATTTGAAGTGTTTTAAATGAAACTTGTGAGTTTGGAAGTGTGAGAAGGGGTTTTGCGCAAAACTCGATGTAGTGTGATTCAACACACTCAAAGTCACCTAAATGGCTGATAACATAAAATTCGAACTATCAAAGTCGTAAGTCGTGAGTCGTGAGTCATAACTAATGTTTATCATACTATACTTGAAAGTTGAAGCTACATTAGTACACTGATATTCGAGTACGAGTACTGGTTCTATTATAGTTGAAGACACGTCACACAGTCAAGAGAGACACAAAATAATTGGACGCAAAGGCAAACATATGAAACACATTTTCGCATTTCTTTATATTTTAAGGGGGTAACAAAGTAATTATCTTTACTCAAATATAGTGTCCTTTCAAATACATTTGGTAACAAATCAAGCCATTCATAACAATTGTTACTATATGTTACCCTTGGGGTACGTGAAGTTCTTGTAGCCCCTCTCACAATAAAACCTAACTACCCTACTATTATTTTCCACTAATTTTTTTGTCTTTTTTAATTTCTTATAATTTTCTGTTCGACCCCGATCTGAAAAAAAAAAAAAAGCACCCTAAAAATCCCAAATTACCCCCGCCCACTTATAGACATACTAAATCCCCAAATTAGCAAAGTAATTACATTTTTTTAGAAAAAAATTACACCAAACTTCAACTCTCACTCTCTGGGCGCCTAAACCCCCCTCTTTCTCTCTTCACTCTACAATTCAACCCTTCAATTTCCCACCTATGTTTTTTCCCCAATTCTCTTGAAACCCATCAAAAGCTTGTAGCACAAGTTTCAAAATGGTATTTTTAATTTGATTTCTACATGTTTTTTCTTTATCATATATAATTCTCTTTTGGCTTTTGCTAATTTTCTTGATGATTTTATCAGAATGCTGTCAAAGAACTAATCTTTAATCATTTAAATTGGCGTTTTTTTTCTTGTGGGTTTCAGTTTTCAATTGCAGCAATTAATGATACTGATTCGAAAAGCCATTGGGAGCCTTTAGCTCCTACCAAAGAAGCTCAGGTATCCCATTTTTTTTTTCCTGGAATTCTTTTTCGGTTTTGGTGTATGGGTTTCTGTTATCGTGTCGAATTAATGTCAGGGTTTTTTCGATAGTCGTGTATCGTGTCTGTTTATCGGAGAAAGACTGGATTTTTGTTGTTTAAGTTATGATCACTACCTGACTTGTGATGTTCATTAATTTTTATGCATTTGTGATATGTTAATAATCTTTTAGCTCTTAATAGATAGTTTGGCAGATGCTCTATGGAGATTTTTTCGATTGGTAGGTTGATAAATTCCGAGGAGGTTTAGGTCGGTTCAATTTCCGGGTTGCAATGCTGTAGGTTAATTTTTCATGGTGTTGTGGATTGTTACTCCACTGAAACCCTAGTTTGGCATTTGTACTGTACATTTGGGAATTGACAATGGGAGTCAAGTCAAGGTGATACACTTTCAGATTATACTGGCGTTGCACATAGACGTGCTACCAACCCTCACTGAAATTTTGTTGTTCTTAATTTGATGGCTAGAAATTGGGATTATGTTATTTCCTTGTCAGGTTGTTACATTCGAGTACCTAAAGAGTCTTGAAGTGTGTGCAATTTCCTTTGATTATATCCCGAGGCTTTAGGTCGTCATGTTTCCATTCCCAATTAACTGGGACAATATGCCGCCTTGTATACTTATTATCACAAATGCCTGATTTGTTTTATAGGAGTTTCATCTTACTCAGAATTATCACGAAGGACTCCAGAAGTTGCAGGCAAAGGAGTATGACAAAGCACGTGAACTTCTGGAAGCTGTACTAAACGACCCTCTGATATCTACTGCTCAGGTGATACACTTATGATGTCTTGTCCATGATAAGTTATAGTAGTCACATTTCAAGATGACTTACGATTACAATAATATTCTTAGGTAGAGAGTACTGCTGGTGGCGACAGTCATCTCTTACAACTTAAGTGAGTTTTGCTCCCACTCATATTTCTGTGATTTATGTTGGATGATTATCTTTGTATCTATATGCGGGGGGGGGGGGGGGAAGACCTTACGCTATTGTGCTTTCGGATTAGAATTTTCATCCTTTACGGGTGTATCTATCTCTTTTTTAAATCGTGTTATATATATATATCTCAAAAGACTTCATGGTCTTCTAATCGAATTGTAGTATAAAGTTTTTAATAGATGTTGAGTATAATGTTTGGAATCAGATCTTCATCTCTTTGTATAAATTCCGTGATACTGATTAGAACCTCATTGCTGTATAGAATGGCCGGTTTTCCATGTAAATAAGATCTACTTGAACTTAAAAACAATTCCAAATTTATCACATTTTATGCTCAGCATCCTATAGTTCTTACTCTGAGTGGGGTGGGCTTTGAGTTTTGTAATACCTGGTTATAAATATGAACTATGGGAGTAATTATTACTAGGGTAATAGAGGCCAAACCAAAGGGAAATTGGGGGAAATGGTGGTGGTGGAGGGAGAATCAAGTCTGGGTTTAATGGATTTACCCTAAGGGGGAGGTGGGTAACTATTACCCCCCCCCCTTGCCTTTTATGGGGTAATTTTTACTAGTCTCTGCCATTCTCCTCTATCCACCACCACCATTTGCTCTATTTTCCCTTTGTTTTTAGTTTATTATTTCAGTAATAATTACTCCCCTTCCAAGCAAGCTATTATGATAGGTTGAGTGGATAATATTCCAGCTGCACTTAAAATCAGCTTAATAATATAAATGCTACATATATAATAAGATTTGCAGCATTCCAAAGTCTGTTATGCTTGCTTCAATGTACTGCATCATTGTTTCTCATTTAATCAGCAGACATGTAAAGTTTCTCTATCATTAATGTCTTCTGTCGCAGGTTTTTGGCACTAAAGAATCTTGCATCTGTCTTTTTACAACAAGGGTCTGCCCATTATGAAAGTGCATTGAATTGTTATCTTCAAGCAGTAGACATTGATACCAAGGATTCAGTTGTCTGGAATAAGCTTGGTACGCTGGCGTGTTCCATGGGTATACTGAATATATCTCGATGGGCTTTTGAACAAGGGCTTATTTGTAGTCCTAACAATTGTAAGCATTATCCTCCCTCTTGCATTCTACATGTGTCTACCTCTAGTGATGCTTTCTTATTTCTCTATTTGTTACTGCCCATTGAAGTTATGTTTGACTTTGGCTTCAGGTTCTTAATTATACTTACCGAGTTTTTTCTTGAATCCGTTACTTCTTTTTATTTTGTTAGTCAAGTGTATTTGATATTGTTTGTTATTCCATTGTGTGCAGGGAATTGCATGGAGAAACTCTTGGAGGTTCTCATTGCCATTGGAGATGAAGTCGCATGCCTCTCAGTTGCAGAACTGATTTTACGGCACTGGCCATCTCATGCTCGAGCTTTACATGTCAAGTTAACCATCGAGGATCCAGAGCCAGTACCATTTGCCCCAAAGGGAATAGATAAACTGGAACCAAAACATGTCAGACTCACATTTGGTAAGAAAAAATCATCCAACAGCGATCCAGAAGGAAGCAATGTAAAGAAGGTGAATGAGACCATTCAATTGCAATTGAAAGAACTTTCATGGGAAGCTGTTGCCAATTTAATATTGGGGATCTTACTACCTGATAGCTGTGATTCTGAGAAAGAAGTTGAGCTACCTAAGCACTCAAGACATATCAGAATAGAAATATGCTTACCTACAAGATCTGGAGACTTTGACAAGTCTGCTATTACTTCTGGCCAAAGTATTTCAAAGAGCGAGTGCAGTTCAAGAGATAAAAGTAATGGTAACACAAAAGAAGCACAATATTCAGAAGAGCAAATACACGAAAGACGAAGCAGTCGGTTGGAAAGAATTAGAAGCAAGAAGACTGGAAAGGAGGATACAGAATTTTCTGGGGTCAAGGACATGGAGAAAGTTGTAATTCGTTTTCTGCAACCTTTCATCATTGGTGGACAACAGGAGAAGGATTTTGATCATTCTACTGATTTTCCGTCGGGTAATGAATGGTATGATGTGCAAAATTTTGTGATGCAAACTTCTAAAAATCATGGTGCTTATCACTTGGGACATCTACTTTTGGAAGAGGTTGCAAAAAGAGACGTGGTACATTGTGATGCATTTATGAAGTTACTAGAGTTGGAGAAGTTGACGAGGCAAAGGGGATGGGATAGAACCCCAGAATGCAGTATCTTTCTGGGTGAGTTATATCACGATCTAGGCTCATGCTCATCAGATTCATCTAGGATGTCTGAATTCATGAATGAGGCGATATACCAACTTGCCAAAATTATAGAGTCAGTTCTTTCAGATTGGCCTACAGATTTGGTTGTCAAGGAGGGTAAAAGTGAGTCTGTACTTGGTGAGAATCCTCATGGTAGCATTGTAAGTTCTCCTGAACGGCCAAAATCTTTTCTGGAAGCACCGATTATAGCTGAGAAAAGCTCTTTTTGGGTCAGATACTACTGGTTGAGTGGTCTAGTATCGATGTGGGAGGGTAATAGAGCCAGGGCTCATAAAGAGTTTTCTCTTTCATTGTCCCTCTTGGAAAATAATAGAAATTTGAATGATTTACCTGGTTCTATTAGATTGCCTCATTGCAAAGTTAATAAAGAGCTAACCACTGATAAAATCCGGCATGTGATCTATCTGCTAGAAGTTCAGCTTTTGCTGGATAATGGTGTTACTGAATTACTTGAGGAAGAAACGTATTTGGACTGCATCAACTTACTGACTCCACTTTTGCTGTCTGGTAAAGGTGTTTATGTGGATTTGTCACTTATAGACAAGGGGGTCGCTACTGGTGAACTGACAGCATTAGATATATTAATTAAAGCCTGTGAAAAGGCTAGTCCACTTAACACAGAGGTATACCTGAATTGTCAGAAACGCAAACTCCAGATACTTATGACTGCAGCAGGGATGGATGATATGGTTGCTTCATGTGAAGTATTTAGTGATAGCTCTGTGCATACTATAATATCTGCCTCAGAAACCAAAGATAGCTCAGGAAGGCATTGCTTTAGTTCTATTGCGGAGCAAGTCAAGGATATATCAGAATGCGCATCTCGAGTGAAAAACTGCATTGAACAGGGTGTAGATACTGTAAGTTTTTCGTTCCCTTAAGGAAGTTTATATCTTTTCTTTTGAATTCTGAATAACTACGTAAAATAGGGAGGGACGAGGGGTGGGGGGGGGGGGGGTGTTGTCATTGGCGTCGCACATGCCCAGTCTTCTATCCTTATGGAGAAGATATGTTTTTATTTGGTGGTTCTTTAAAAAGCTGACCTTTGATTAATAAGTTGTTGCTGCTGCTTCTGCTTTTATTACATTGTAATCTTTAATCGTTCAAAGAGGGGGGGGGGGATTGTGATCTCTTCTGGTTTCCTAATCTACCTAAGGTAGTGTTTAGAAACTCGGAATTCATTTCATTTCCTTGAATTCAATTCTAGAAATTGAATTCTTGGATTTCAATTCCAATTCCAATTCCAAGATTGTGTTTGGGTAACCTTGGAATTGAATTCATATACAACCACCTTTCCCTCACCTCTACCCTAACTACCACCTGTCACCAACCCATCTGGTCTAGCACCGCTGCCGACCCCCCCCCCACTGGTCTGCCGTCATCGTCGGTCGACCGCCGCTTCCACCGACCACGACGATATCCCTACCAAAATCCTCTACTTCATATGGCTCTATAATTAATTGGGTGTTACAATTTTGGTGTTAGTGGCGGTTTGGGTGGAGGAAGGGGGAGAATGGTGGTGGCCGTTCGGTTAGGGCGGTGGGTCAAGGGTGGTATCAGCAATCGGCCGGACACCACTCCTGATGTCCGACGGTTTGGGCGGCTAACGTCGACGGCGGTGACTAACCGCTGATGATCGGGGAGATGGCGGCTTTCGGGGCGGCACTTGACACTTGGAGGTGGTATTGAAGGAGGGGAAAAGAAGCAAACCTGAGGGGATGGCGGGACACGCGGCGGCGGCGATCAAGGCAGGCGGTGGCGGTAGACCTGACGGCGGGCAACAGCGTCACTGTGGGCGGGTGGTGGGTGAATATAAGTTGAGTGAAAGGAGAGAGAATATAAATTGGTTCGTTGAAGGATGTCAGAGAGGGAGGGGTGAAATTTAAAATGACATCTTTTTTTAGGGGATTTGAAATTGTGCATTGTACTCATGCTTGGAATTGGGTTGGAATTGAACTAATTCCAATTCCAAATTCTACAAGTTGCCAAACACATTGAATCATTTCAATTCTAGAATTCAATTCCAATTCCAGGTTTCCAAGCATAGCATAACTGTATTTAAGTACGTCTTATGACTTATGAGTAATTCTAGGGTTAGACCACCGTGAGAGTTGAGGCCACTAAGATCCTCTTTCTATAATGCCTTATAAGTTTCCTTTTGAAAGAGTAGTATTTTGAATTAACTTCGTTCTGTAAATTAGTAGCTTATTTTTCAAACTAAGTTACTAACTTACTATTGAATTTTAGTATGTCATTTTTTGTTACGGTATTTATGGAGATTAAGTTACTTTTGCAAATAACAAGTTGTCTTTGTGAATTAGTGAGGGATTCCATCGTATGAGACTGTCTAACTGTCGAACTTTGTACTCATTATGTGTGTAAACGGGCTCTTCTTGCTGCAACTTAATTTAATTACATCCTTGCAGAACGATATTTCTGTACCAAGAACCATTATTGCTGAAATCCAGAGTCTATTACTGGCACTCATGTGCAACATTGCAAAAATGTGCTTTCACAAGAAAGCATCTGGTGTTCTAAGTCAAGACCAGACAGAACAAGAACAAAGATGTGTTTTTGTTAATTCTGCAATTGCATTCTGCAAACTTCAACACCTTGATCTGACAATTCCTATTAAAGCCCAAGTGAGTAAGCTGTCCATGCTTTTCCCCCGTGATTCTTTTATTATCAATTTCTATGGTTCACACGTGCATCTTTTCTCAGGTTGATTTGATTGTGGCGATCCATGACGTGCTTGCTGAGTATGGATTGTGCTGCTTTGGCAAAAATGGTGAAGGGGTGGATGGAACATTTCTAAAACTTGCAATAAAACATTTGTTGACATTAGATATGAAACTTAAGTCTAGTGGCTATTCTATAGGCAAAGAGACTAAAGGAAAACTGTCCACTGGTCAAATCAAAATTGGCGCGAATGCGTCCTCTGATGGGATAGGAACGTGTCTGACTACTTCTGTCGTTGCGGATTCTTATGACATGGTTGTTCCGGATAGTCTTTCCCCTTCTGATAGTGAGCATGATTTAGCCGCAGAAGAGATGCCTATCAGCAACTTTAGAGACGGGGAGAAACCAATCAAACAGGTTACTTCAACTGCACTTGCTGAAGATGAAAGAGAAGAACTTGAATCGGAAATTGATGATGCCTTGAATCAGTGCTTTTTTTGTCTGTATGGTCTGAATCTCCGTTCAGATGCAACTTATGAGGATGATCTTTCGGTGCATCAGAACACTAGTCAGGCAGACTATCAGTCCAAAGAGCAGTGTGCTGATGTCTTTAAATATATACTTCCATATGCTAAGGCTTCAACTGTCGGTTACCCTTTTCTCTAGCTCAGTGTTACATATGTACTGTTCATTACCTTAATAGCTTAATTTTATTGCATTAAATATGTCAATTTTCAGAAATCAGGCCTGATCAAGGTCCGGAGAGTATTAAGAGCCATACGTAAACACTTTCCACAACCACCCGATGATGTTTTAGCCGGAAACCCAATTGATAAATACTTGGATAATCCCGGACTCCGTGAAAGTAAACTTTCCGAGAAGGCTGGATCTGATGGATTTCTTGACTCTATCATTAACGTCATATTTCCTGGTACGGGCAACATTAAACAGAAAAATGTATTATTAAGGAGGTACAGTTCTTTGCATTGTAATTAAATTTTATGTTGATTCTTTTATTAGATTTATTTCTTGAAGGGGAGCCTTGGCGCACCGGTAAAGGTGTTGCCGTGTGATCGATAGGTCACGGGTTCAAGTCCTGGGTGCAGCCTCTTGTCAAATAAATTGACTAGGGAAGGCTTGCCCTCATTACACCCTTGTGGTGGGACCCTTTCCCGGACCCTCGCTTAGCGGGGACGCCAATGTGCACCGGGCTGCCCTTTTTTTATCAGTGTTTGGTTCTTGTAGAAAGTTAGTACTTATGATGCCGTAATTGCAGCTGTGAGCCTTACGTGGATGTTTATAGCAACCTTTACTATCTTTTGGCGCAATCTGAGGAAACAGGTGCCACTGATAAATGGCCTGGGTTTATACTCACTAAGGAAGGGGAGGACTTTGTTGAGCAGAGTGCAAAACTTTCCAAATATGATTTGCTGTTCAATCCACTACGATTTGAGAGTTGGCAACGTCTTGCCAATATCTACGATGAGGTAATATTATCCCAAATTTTGATCTTCTGCCTAGTGGTACTGAGGAAGTTCTATTCCTGCAAAAGTTTTCCAAATAAAATGTTGATTTCAGCATAGAGAAATTTTCGGTTATATCTTTGAGAAACTTGACATCGTTTCCATCCTTTTTTAACCTTAATGTTGCAACAGGAGGTAGATTTGTTGTTGAATGATGGAAGCAAGAACATAAATGTTGCAGGATGGAGGAAGAATGCCTCATTATCTCAAAGAGTGGAAACAAGTAGGAGAAGGAGCCGTCGCTGCCTATTGATGAGCTTGGCTTTGGCTAAGACTTCAGAACAACAGGTATAGAACCTTTCTCGCTTGCCTTGGACCTTGTGGCAAGGTCGTTTGGCTGTGTTATGTGCAACAAGGGTTGCAGTTTCTAAAAAATCTTCTAGGTTTTCTCGCTATCGCTATTCGGATTAGTTTAAAGGTAACGGAGTTGGTGTCTCTAGTGCTCCAACACACTGCCTATGTGTTTACTGTGATCAGCTAACGACATTGTTCTGACATTGATTGCAATTTCTATTTGTTTATTACTTTTTTGCTTTTGTCCTTGGGATGGTTTCCGAATCGGTGGAACTTGCTGCTTTATTCTTTTTGGGGGTTTAAAAACTTTCAGCCTTTTCTCTGCTTACTCGACCTTTCTTTTGTCTGATTCCTATTGTTTGGGGTTGACACTGATATACTGTTGATGAGGAGAAATTCTGATTCTTAGAAACTTTGCATACAGTGAGTCTTCCTGTCGAAATTGCAGAGTAACTACTTAATTATATTTCTTCTCCTAGAAAATGCTCGTGATCCTGTACGGAGGAGTTAAGGAATATTCTACTCTAATGAATGTGTATTATTATTCTACTTTATATTTTCCAGCAAATCTATTAACATGATCATGCATGTTTAATTATTACTCTCCTGGTCTCTTTTCAAGCATAAATTAGAGAAATTCAGGGTTAAGAAGCTAGTGACTAAACAATTACCGCTTCTTTAATTTTCGGGAACTGAAAGAAAGTTAGAAATTTATAGAATCTGGATTCTCTATAAGTAGTGCTTTCAAATGGACAAGAGTAAGATGAATAAAGTTGTCAAAATATCATCTTGAATTAGTAAACAGCTCTTGTTCAGTAAAATGTTTGTTTCCACCCTCTAAAAGTGCACCTAATGATGATCAAGAGGATATATCTTTGTAAGCTCTGCATATATTCAAACATCTGACATTGAGAAACATAGATTTTATACCTTTATATTAATTTTATTTTTAAAACAATTGTAGAGGTACGGAGGCCAATTCAATCAAACAGTTTGTGAACTACGTCTCCTGTAGAAATGACAAAATTTTAAAGCATGAAATTATATGATGTGTAACAAAGAAGAAGTTGAAAATTTAGAAGAATAAGAAGTGTTTAGCAACTACAATAATAGGCTAGAATTCTGTGGAAAAAACGAACATTTTTTTTTTGGTAAGATAGAAAATCAATATATCCAAAAGGACGCCAAGGGGGTGACTCCCATATACAAAAAGATACCTAAAGGGGTGATGCCCATATACAAAAGAGAGCTAATCAAGCTCTAGGAGACTAGGGCTATCTAGAGAAATTTTATCCACAAAAAGAATGAAAGTCAAGTGTCGGTGGGGATGTAACACTTGACTCCAAGTACACAACATCCTCAAAAACCTAAATTTGAAGTCTTGGCGTGTCAACATAAACCTTCTACCTACCCCAATTCTGAAAATATCAGGTAGATAAAATGAACAATGTCTAGAATGTGAAAGTTGTTGAAAGCGAGTAACTTGAATGGATGTCTTTCATTGGCGAGGTAAGTTTGTGAGGAGAAACAAGGTTCAATGAAAGATTAAGATTGTAATTGGTCTAATGTGGTGCGGTCTCACCCTAGAAATAACCAAGATGAAATATATATTTGGCAAATAACCAAACTTCCCAAAAAAGAAAAATCAATCATTGCCCTTTAGGCAAAAATCACTAATTTGTTGGAATCGGAAGCTGACCAGGTTGAGTAGAATGCTGCAGATACTGCTTCTTTTGCGCTTCTTGAACAATCAGGCACGGACTATCAGTAATCAGAGCGATTAAATGGAAATCTCAAATTCTCAAATCGTTTAATGATGAAATAACAATTGATGATTGTGTGGGTGGGCCAGAGGCAGGGTCATGGTAGCTCCAAAATATATGTAGCCTTATTACCGCTAACTGATCCGATGGATCAATGGAGAGGTAATTTTATTTTATTTTAATTATGTTTTATTATAGGTTAGAGATCAGATCAATATATCCAAGAGAGGACACTAGGGGGTGAAGCCCTTTTACAAAAAAAAAAAAAAAAAGGAGATCTAATTAAGGTCTTAAACTATCATGAGTGATTTTTACCAACAAAAAGAAGGAATGTCAAGTACCGGTGAGGATGTACACTTAAAATCAATCATGCACAACGACCTTAAAAACCAGAACTTTGAACTCTTGGTGCGTCAAAACAATATTAATCATACAATATAAATTAATATCTTTCATTCCAAGTGCACCACCAAACAGCTTATGGAACCATCTTCCAAACTTCAGCTATCCAGTTTTTATTGATCCTCCTTTTCCAATCTGAGAGAACATCGTCATAAGAGTATGACTCTACATTGGCTGAGAGGTATTTATCCATTTCTTATTCTCCCTGTCTAAAAGAAGGTACATCAGTTGTCGTTGAGAATGTAACACTTAACTTTACTGTACTACAACCTCAAAAGGTAAACTTTCAACTCGTGGTGCCTTCTAGATATTTCATAAAATATACTAAAATTTCTTTCCTTTCAAGTACACCACCAAAAGAGCTAGTGGAACAACCAACTATACAGAATTCTTACTCTTGTAATCATACAATGTCCAGATGTGTATTTGCTGCTGTGGTGTCCTTATCGTTAGAAAATTATGCAAATATCTGTTTCCTTCTTCATTTTCCAATTTTTTTTATCAATTGGTAATTTCGTATCATTAAGATTCCAGCATTGTTATTAAGTAGCTAGTGAAGATAATGGGAGAATTTAAGTAAGATGCTGGTGTGATTGCATTACTTAGTTCTAGTATATGAGAGTTTGAACATTGAAGCTTCAGAATTTCTTCTTCTGATCTCTTTATCTTAAAGGGTAATGTCTCTTTGGTATGTCTATTCTTTGTTCATTTGTTAGCTGAGTTGACAATGACAGCTGTTGACTGTCTGTCAAAATTAAACTGCAGAGTGAAATACATGAGCTGTTAGCACTGGTCTACTATGATGGCGTTCAGAATGTGGCACCGTTTTATGATCAAAGATGTGTTGCACCTGTTAAGGATTCTGTTTGGGAAGTGTTCTGTAAAAGTTCAAAGTTACATTTTGAGGAGGCTTTTGCTCACAGGTATTTTCTACTTATCCCAGAAGTTGACATGCAAGCTCTCTGTTCTCTCGATGATAGAATGATTTGATTTAATCAGTCTTGTGCTGTGTAGGCAGGATTGGTCACTTGCATATTATTTGGGGAAACTTTGTGAAAAGTTGCGATGTCCGCTGGATCTATCATTCTCATATTATGGCAAAGCTATTGCTCTAAACCCTTCAGCAGTTGATGCCATCTATAGGATGCATGCTTCTCGTTTGAAGTTACTGTATACATCTCCGAGGAAGGATACAGAGGCTTTGAAGGTGCAGTTGAAACCTTGTCTGACTATGATTTTTTTTTTCTTTTTTTATTTTTTTTTTGTCTTGGCCAAAATTTTCTTGACTAAAAATATTGCTTTCTGCCGCAGACACATTATTTAGCTTCTGTATTGCATTGAGAATCTTATATGATGTTTGGCAGTGGCTTCTGTTGCTGTATGCTTCCATTGTAAAATTTTATACTCTATATTTGGTATGAGCTAGCAATCCGGACCGTGTTTGAAAGGACCCCCTTTAGGAACCCGTCCACGCATGCCCAGTTAGCTATGAACTTTCTTAAAATCACATCTACAATACCAAGTCTTACTTTCTCACTATCCATTGAACTTTAAGAGGCTTTGCAATGTATTTTTCAACTTCTGTGTAATTTCACTGGTTGGCTGTTATTTTGAGTTGGAATACTACTAATCCAGGTTCTTGTGTGTTTTCTGGACTTCTTTGGTTGACTATGTGGCATCATCCCCATTAACTTGAGCTGAATTTATCTTATTGTAGGTGTGTGCTGTATATTCCTTCAACCAAACCACAAAAGAGACGGTCATGATTGTTCTTGACAGAGTAGAAAGGCTGCAGTTGTCAGGAGATGGGGGGGATAATAATACCCTTCACGACCTTGATGGCCGAAACAGTGAGATGGACCGTCTGGACAATGCTTGGCATATGCTGTACAGTGATTGCCTTTCTGCTCTTGGAATTTGTGTAGAGGGAGATCTGAAACATTTTCACAAAGCTAGATACATGCTTGCCCAAGGGCTATACAGAAGAGGTAACATCGGTGATGTTGAGCTGGCAAAGAATGAGATGTCTTTCTGCTTCAAGTCTTCGCGCTCTTCTTTTACAATTAACATGTGGGAGATTGATAGTACAGCTAAAAAAGGAAGGTATTGACTCAACCATTCTGTGTTAAATTTTATGACTCAATTAGCTAATAGTTTTAGTATAACTGAATGAGCCAATTCTACTTCACAATTCATAGTCTATTGTTACTTTTATGAATAACCGCTGTATGATCTTCAAGTTTCAACCTACCTTACTTTTCTTGGGCGTCAGACGCAAAGCACCTGCTGTTTCTGGGAGCAAAAAGGTCCTTGAAGTTAATCTGCCAGAGAGTTCCAGAAAATTTATAACTTGTATAAGGAAGTACTTGATGTTTTATTTGAAACTCCTGGAGGAGACTGGAGATGTTTGCACTCTTGAACGGGCTTATGTATCCATGCGAGCAGATAAGAGGGTAATATAGATTGATTCCTCCTTAATTTCCTCTGATTTGCCATCCTGTGGCCCTAAATTTGGAGGTTTTCCAGTGCAGTTATTATATCTGAAGTTTTCTCTCCTTCTTCTTCTCTTCTTTTTTTTCGGTCATCTTTCTTATTTGTGTATTATGTACTCCATTGAGTATGTGACCGTTTGATTACATAAAGGGTGTTAAGCTTTCCTATGAAGTAACAAGTTTTGAGTCTCTCTTCTCATCGAGTCCAATGAGACAAATTTTTTTCTTCTCATTCTGAATTAGATAGTATTATGCTTCATACACACCTGGCCATTATGCACTGTCAGTTTACTGCTTGACCATCGTTTGGAATATACTTCTGGCTTTTAACAGTACCTGACAAAAAGATTAAATCTGTTTCCTCATTTAGTTAAAGTTTTTATCATGACTACGGATAGCTGTGAGCTCTAAAATTCACTTCCTTCTTTAGTTTCTTTCCATCGTGCCGAGTCACATTCTTCTTTAAGACCATTTCTATATTCTCTTTTTTTTCTTATTTAATGATGAGCTTTTGGAAGAGAAAAATGATAAATTATTTATAGTCTTAGGGCCTCTTTTCACTATTTCGTAGTCCTTAATGTAGATTAAATTCTTGTTGCATTTCATCAAATGTTGTTACTTCATTGAGATTATCATAATCGTATCTCAACTTGCTGTCTGTGCGAAGTAGCAGTCAGTCGATGCGATTCTCGAAGCAATTTTCATTTTGGGTCATCTGTGCGCAACCTCTCTATGTTTCAATAGAGGTAAGGCTTCCGTGCATCCGACCCCCCCTTACCCCGCCTTATGGCGGGAGCCTTTAAGGCACTGGGGTAAAGATGTTGTTGTTGTTGTTTGTATCTCAACTTGCTGTTCTATTTTATGACAACAAATTTAGATTGGCTGTTGGCGAAATTTGTTTTTTCGTTTTTAGTTTGTGGTACAACAGATGACTAGTAAACGAAGCTAATAATATTTTTAACTAATTGTTTCGATCCAGTTCTCTTTGTGCCTGGAAGATATGGTTCCTGTGGCTCTCGGAAGGTTCTTAAAGACACTTATAATATCCTTGTCATCCGCTGGTAATGTTGCATCTATTGCTGCGAAAAGCTCAGAGCAGATACTTGAGAAGATGTTTACTTTGTTCATGGAGCAGGGAAGCATTTGGCCAGAAATATGTAGTTCGCCAGAGATCAGTTGCCCAGAGTTAAGAGAGGGCTCACTATATGGGTAATTCAAATTCGAAATGTTGTCTTGCTTTTAGATTGATGCATAGTAGTTATCTTGGTTGTTGCTTTACTTCTATGTAAGTTCACCTTTGGTAGAACTTGTTATTTTCTTTCTTTCCTGCATCGAGTATTCTGAAGTATTATTCTGTTGAAAATATCACCCATATAATGCTTGCGATCTATGCTATGTCTGTGTTATCCTGAACCCTCATTTATGCTAGGAAAGTTGTATGAATGTTATTGTAATTACTGTATTCTGTCTGCTTTCTTAAATGCAGTTATCTACACCAATATTTATACCTGTTGGAGAAAGACGTGAAGCTTGAATCGCTTGAAGGCATAAATGAAAAAATACGGAAGCGCTCCAAAAACCCAAAACTTTCAAATAGCTTTTCTATCGGGGTTTTCAAGCATGCTTCTGTTGCTTGGTGCAGATCCCTTATAATTAATTTGGTCCTGATCACACCATTGAATTTTAACACAAATCCAGATTTGGGCAGTGACCAGCTTCTGTGTGTTGATCTGCAAATGAGTGAATTTTGGAATTCTTCATTTGGGGACATAGCACATCTTTCACATCTCGAAACAAAATGGAACTCTTTGTTGTCTAAAGTCAAGCATGTTGTGGTAAAAAAAACATCAGAGGAGAATTTGGAAACTGCTAATGCCCTGCTGAGATCTGCTTTCAGTTTCTATCGCGATAGTTCATCTATAGTTCTCACATCAGGTATCAATCTTTTCTGGGTCCCATCTCGTCTGGGGGAATCAGGACAATTTCAACCTAGCACAGATGGAGTCGAAATTGTCGATATTAGTGTACCAAGGAAACTTTTACTCTGGGCCTATACCCTATTGCATGGACGTTCTCCAGGCATCTCTACTGTTGTCAAGTATTGTGAAGAAAATTTGAAGGTATGTCCACCTTTTGTTTGTTGTGCGCACCTGAAATTAAGTGAAAAGAACTCCTACCTAGTGCCTCCTAGCCCCCCAACACCCCAACACCGCTATGTAAGAAAATTGAAAATGCCAATCCATCAGGTTGCCCTGCCTGTATGGGTAAACTATTGTGCTCAGTTGCCGTTCTTTGCTAAATGCCCCAGCTTAGTTTGTTCTGTTACTGTATTACCTAGCCTCTAGCTTCTATTTCTCTTGTTATGTTATCCCTTTGTCAAAAAAAAAAAAAAAAAAAAAAAAAAAAAAGTTTTACATTTTCTTTTGTTTCTTTTCAATTTTCTTGCCCTGAAGTGGATGGCGCACCGATTAGGTCATTGCTTTGTGATCACGGATTCAAGCCCTGGGACTCTGGGAGGAGCCTCTTGTCCAAAAATGACAAGGGAAGGCTTGACCTCTATGCACCCTTATGGTGGGACCTTTCCCCGGACCCTCGCGTTGCGGGGACGCCAATGTGCACCCGGCTGCCCCTTTTTCAGTTTTCTTGTCCGTTGCAACGATTGCGCACCCAACTTCGTTTGATTTTTGTGATATAGAAATGTACGGTTAGCTTGTTTGTGTGATTTCTGTCATTTAAAGATGAGGATATGTATGGTAAGTTGCTTGGCAAGTTTAGAATTTTTCTGCGTTACATACATATATACAAGTATATATAGCATATGGTAGTTTCTGTAGCCCAGAGATTGTTTCTCTTCATCTATGACATTATGTTTTCTCTCTGTGCCAGTCAAAAACAAAAAAGGCAAATGCGGGGTTATCGTCGTCTTCTGCCACCTTGCCATCTGTTCTCCCTGTTCAGTCAGGTACTTCTGTCTAGTTTGTGCATTGACTGGTCATTTCTAATCAATCAGAGCACTTAGAGTTCGAGCTGTTTCTGCTTTTAGATGCACTGTAAATAGATCTAGTTTCTCACGTTTGATTCCTGCTGTAGTTGTTGCTGTCTGTAAGGATAGCGTAACTAGATCTGGTGATGCTGCCGTGGCTGCTCTTTCAACAGTTACACCGTCCTGTACTATTCCAGAAGTAGCCAACAATCCCGGACTGGATGTAGCACCTTCTACAAATAACAGCCAGAAGATTTTATCCGGTGATCAACAACTGCACCATTGTAATAACAAATATACCATTTCTGAAAAGAGAACATTTGATCTTAATGATGATGCAGAGCCAGAAAGAACTTGAAATGTTTGTGCTATAGAAATGGCGTCTTTCTCTCACTGTATCGTTGTCTCTGGCCGTCCGCATTGTAAGGCTATGCCTGTCTCTGCATCAAGCTTTTTATATCGATGTGGTGGACGATGTCAATGATAAATCATTCTTGTAACCAAAAAGAAAAATGAGAAATCAATTTAAGGCTAATATGATGACTGAATCTTGAAGATAACATCAGTTAACATAATCAAACTCATTGGCAACTGGCGTTTTTGCACGCACCAACCATTTGGCTCGCATTTCAAACTTGCTCTCAAAGCTTCACAAACAAAGAAAAAAACCAGACCTGCCATGTGCTCGTGATGATGTTTGATTTGTGAATCACATCCACAAGCTGGTAATCAATCTCGTAACAGTTTGTAACCAATCAATCTCGTAACAGTTTGATGTTTGATGTTTTGTATCGTGCCTAAACTGGTAATCAATCTCGTAACAGTTTGTAACCTCGTGTGTCATGCTGTTATAGAACTTGATTTATCGTATACTAGTATGTGCATCAGTTAACTAAAATGGGCATAATCCCATCAATCGTGTTTAATTATGTACTTGTAAATACAGGACCGCTGAACAAGCCTAGCAGAATTATGTGATACAGGTTCCGCTACCAGCTCCCTGCCTTGGTACAGCCAATTAGCTGAGAGTGCAATACCATGATCCTTAGAAGTGAGAGTGATGATAAACAGAACAGTGCAGAATATTAGCAGACCTTAAACTCGAGTTAATACGATCCATAAATGTCATGTTAGATAAGCGCCATTGACATGTTAAGCCTTCCACTAGTGTGTCAGGGTGAACGATACATTGGTCAAAAAAGCGGCTCGCATATGTACCTATTATATACAACAGAGATACAAAAGACCACAGCACTGCACAACGGGTCAGCTACACAAAAGAATCGCATTTACCCTAAGTCCTAGTATTTCCCCTTTTTTCCGCCTTCTGTTCTTGTTTCTTTCTGTTCTTTGTTTCACTCATCTACGCCCAAGAACAGCATACAAAAAACCTAATACTTGGGCATGAAACAATTAAGGAAAATGATGCTATGACTTATGACTGCCAAAATACGCCAAAGTCAGTACTATACAACGAACGATCTTGTATCTCCAGATTCGCCACATGCCAGTTGATCAGTCTTGACTGAAGACATTTACACAAAAGCAGCCCAGCCGGAAAAATCCACCATTCACTCTCATCCCTACAAATACAGCAAACAAAAAGACATGTTTCATAAGGCAAGCAATCATTCATACCTGTGATTCCAGAGTGAAGAAGAGAAATCACCAGCAAGAGGTTCAAAAGATCAACTTACATGCCCCACGGCTGCAGATAGGGTACTGTTTTGCTTCGTGATGCTTGGGACTTAAAGTGGACATAACCGCAAATAATTGCCACCACCTGTTTTTCACAAAAGTAGCAACTCAGAAGACACATAGAGGGTCACAGATTATAATCGAAAAAAGATAAGACGGTCACAGATAGATTGAAGGCACAAAAGAGTGGAATGCGGAGGCAAAGACGTGATAATAGAACCTGCAAATCTGATGAAAAAAAACCTAGAAAAGACATCATAGTATGTGGGTTTCCGAGGTATAAGGTAGCCAAATATATTGTCATCTATTACTTATTTCCAGGACAATAATATAATAACTTAGGATACCCCATAATCAAAACAATGGGAACTCAACTCTTAAGTCTTAACAGTAACTGCACTGACTGCATATGTACCCCAGACTCCAGAGAGAGAGAGAGAGAGAGAACTCACAACGTTCACCACAGATGTAATGTTCCAGAGAGCATACAAACGAGCGAGAC
>JBBYHQ010000011.1:16639617-16661393 GCA_038382645.1 Spergularia azorica | reverse complement strand
CACGACCATGCTAATGGGTATGCTAGAACAGAAAGTATACTGTACACTGACCCCTCCCACCACTGATATGTTGCTAGTATATTAACTTCATCCACAAATCTATTAAAAGAGCCCTCATATCTGCAAAAGTAAAGAAAACTTAAATTCTTCAATAAAAAGAAATGCACTGTGTATTACAGCACTTAGAGCTAAACCCCACACTCCATAGAACCATTCAATATGAGTGGCTAAAATTAATACATACACAATTTCTTTTAATTGTTCAGGAGGAGAGTGAGGGAGATGCCATGGTTCGCTAAATGTGTTGGGGCCCATAAAATACATCCTGTGAACATGGCTCTGAGATTCTTCAGCTCTATTCGTTTCAAGAACCTGCCAGACAGGAAGCACGCCAAATCAGCACTGTACCATACAAGATACAACGACCCCACACCACATCTTAATCTATAGACTAAACCATAACCTGATAAGGTGTTTAAGTCAACTGTCATGGCACCTAGCAAGAACCCCTAACCTGCCCCCAAAGTAACATAAATAACACACCAGAGCATTCTTCTAACGACCCCACACCACATCTTAATCTATAGACTAAATCATAACCTGATAAGGTCTTTAAGTGAACTGTCATGGCACCTAGCAAGAACCTCTAACCCTGCCCCCAAAGAAACATAAATAAAACACCGGAGCATTCTTGTAACATCTTTCTTCGTTAACACTCGTAAAAGGGCTAAGAAAAAATTATATTGGAGTGCCATGAAATGGACAAATACCTCATTGAGAGACTCTAGAAATGGAAAGGAGTGATCTATCTGCGAGCCCTGTTGAGTGGGGGCTGGGCCAGGTAGTTCATCAGCACCTACAAACCTCATGCGTGCCACGCTGAGCACAAGAGCCAACAGTATAAGGAGACCCAACAAAAGAAGACCAAACAACCAAGGTCCTCCGAATGTATAAATTAGCTCCTCAAGAGCTGTATAACAGTGTGGCATATGATATCTGTCTGAAGTGCATTTGTATGGACATGGACCTTCAGTGACGCCACCTGTCAACAAGGGAAAAAATAAATGCCACCGCCAAATTGCAAGTATAAGGATGTAGATGAAAGGAAAAGATCTGTATAAAGATCCTCCACAATTAAAAAGAAAGATAATAAATAACACTCTACCAAGTAGAGTTCAGACAAAATGGGTGTAAGAAATTATTACCCCTTTTACTTTTTGCATGCATCATTTCACAAGTTTTTATCTAACTAACGTGTATTGTAAACTCTACCAACTCTATGAAACAACAAATTCGGGAGGATCTTGAGTCTTCCGATAAGATTTATTCCCAACAAAAAGGGAATAAGAAATTCAAGGAGTGATTTTATTCCAACAAAAAATGTAGATATGCACGCAAACAGTTGACAAACAAAACTTTAGTCTACAAAAGGTATGGGCATGCTGATGAACTCCTACAACTAGCATAGCTCAAAACCATAGAGTCAATCATTATACATACCTCTCACATTGATGTAAACAGCACGGTGAGGAAGCTCCAGTGGGGGACACGATTGACAAAGGGATTCATCAGATCCAACAACATTTTTGTAAGTGCCAGAGGGGCATTCCTGCAAAGAGAAGGGGTCAAATAATGTATATGAACTCATAGAAGGTCTACTACTAAAACAATGAGAACCATTAAGAATCCACTGGATCAAACAAATTTATCTCGGAAGGGGTAACAGTGAAACAACGGACGATAAGGGAAATTTACAGAAATACAACTTTCTGGTTCAGGCAAATGACCATCATCCAAAAAATTGCAATCCAAAAATATCGGAATCAGGGGCAAGTTGAAACTTGAAAGGACAGGTGCCCAAAAAGAAAAAAGATACTCTCACTCTAATAAGTCAAAATATTAGTTTATCCACAGACACAAGAAATGAGGATCAGGTCCTAAGTGAAGGTCAATCGACAAGAATTCCCAATTGAGACAGATCTGACATTTGATTTAGAGCTGAGACTGCCTTCCCCCCCCCCCAAGTCACATGATTGCTCAGAAGAAAAGTGCCTTGCCTAATCACTCCTTCAAAACCTAAATGTACATAGCCTTCATGCCTTTCAATCAAAATTACTGAGCATCTTATGTGATTTGTAGTGGTCTCGACTATGGTCTCAACAAGAACAGTAGAATAGCACTGGCATCTACATGAAATAAGGATTAACTGACATTTTATTCTAGTAGTGAAAAGTGGCAACTCACCTTGCAGAAGGTGCCATAAAGGCCCTTAGGACAAGCTTTTCCAGTTACTGTTCCATTTTCTCCAGCACCACCTTCAGCACCTCCAAAGCCTCCCCTGTATTAAAGCAATATTGCATCTTTAAGTCAGTAAGAGCCCACTGCGAACAAGAACCTTTTGACTCTATCATGGCACAAAAAGAATGAAAATCTTAAACAAGCCTAGCCAATGTTAATCAATCATGCCAAAACAAAGCAAAAGCTAACCAGAAACCCCAAGAAAAGCTCAAGGCTAGGGATAACCAGAAGGAATGAAGACTCAACTATTTGTAGCTAGGTTGTTAATTTACTGAAAAGTAAGACAATTAACATGAAAATTTAAATTAAGTGTGACAGAACACACAGAACATTAGTATGTTGTACAAGAAAAAGCGCCACCGAAGTCTAGGAGAGAGGTACAAACCAGGTGAGGATGCTTCCTTTTACGCTTGCAATTGGCTGATACAGATCCCCTGTTGGAATATTGGACCAATGAAAATGCACCCTACCACCAGCACCACCACCGCCACCAAGTGGACCACCACTCCCACCAACACTAGAAAGGCTGGCATTATTGCCAACAGTCAATGTTGTCAAAAATAGAAGAACTGTGCCACCAGATCCACCACCAAGCCCACCACTTTGATTTCTAAAATAGGCATAAGCTTTGCTTCCACTATCTTGGTAGCTACCTCCATCTACTCTCACTGAACCCTCAACAGACAGGCTTGATATAGGATGTTCCATAGAACCCATCACTACATAAAATGAAAAAAAATCAGAGCAACGAACTAATGACTAGAAGTTCCAACCAATTCCTAAATGAGAACACATGAATAAAACACAAGAAAACCTACAAAAATTTACTTCAACCATAACATAAAGGTATATCATCTTAGGCAGTAAACTTTCACTTTAGAATACCAACATTCTAGAAAAGGAAATGGAGCAAGCATCAACTAAATCACCTGGCCCAGAATGTCATAGTAAAAAGACATAAAGATCATGAAAGCTAAATCAAGAACCTAATCAAAGTCAAATTCCCACGAAATGGCAAAACGGAAGTAACAAAGGAGAAAGCAATCAATGGAACACCCAGATGACTGAAGGAAAAAGTAAATAAATAGAGAAATTATTCGTGTTAAACAGCAATGAAATAATACATAATCTGAGCTCCTAATAACGATTAAAAGATGATAAAATACAGGGGCAACTGGCACATACGGGCAATTACTGACCACTAAAAGGGTACTCCCTCCATTCATATCCAAATGCCCCATTTTTTTTGCAGTTTCTAACGGACCATATATGGACACACCTCTAAAAAATAGCACTGTCCCAATCCCCCCTTGATCTTAAAACAAATAAATCATTCATTTGGTTGATATGTGGCTCACAATATGGTAAGTCAAAAACTGCAAAGTCAATGGGGCATTTGGATATGCATGGAGGGAGTAGTATACAATAAACCAAGACTTGAAATTCAGCCAATCACCTCCCTTGTGGATCAGATCCAGATACAATCAAAAAATTAAAGATACAAAGTTGCAAACACAGAGTTACGTAAACAAAAGTGAGGAATAACTAACACATGTAATACTGTAATAATTCCAAAAGAGGAGAAGAATTTCCATTTTACGGCTACTGTTACTTACCAATGATACCCCCACCAGCAGTGAAACCGGCTGCACTGTCATTTCCACTTCCACTACCAAGTTCACAAGGCAGATGTTTACTTCCATATGACACACCACCGTCCGCACAAGTACCATTGTAACATCCAGCCCCCCCATTGCCACCATGTCCACCACCACCACTTAAGCCATTACTCAAGACCTTTCCACTGCCAATACCACTAGTACAACCTGACATCCACAGTAAAAACAATGAAGAGAGAAGCTAACATGTTTACAAGAAGAAATAAATAAACTGGTTGCTTAACTATCACCCAAACATCGTCCAGTCAACAAGAGGTATGGTGGCCAAAGATCCTGACAACTCTAAATGGCTATTCTTGAAGGTTGAAGGTCTACTTCTCTGGTGTCCCACACTCCCACCGCTAAGCTCTCTTTTTTCAAAGAACTATTACGCTTGATAGATGTTATCTATGGGTAAACCAAACTGTTGTGAGGAAAAGACATACAAAACACATACCCAAGCCAGATGCATTTATTGCTCCTGATTGCATAACATCTACAGTCCTGGCTCTATGAAAATGAACAACTGATCCTGTTATCAAGCCTTCAACGAGAACGTCCTCAACTCTGCAGATCTGTTAAAAAAAGCCTCAGGTGAGTGTAAGTTCAATCACTGAATCTGAGGGAAACTAAGATTTACTATATGAATACCTGGAGAGTGAAGGACAAGGAAGAATTAACATTGCAATCTTCAGGAGGATGCAACAATTCAACAGGACAGTCATGGCGGTCACAGTAAAGCTTTGGTGTCCTAAAACATAGAATTTAAGGACTCTATTGAGTTTATTCCATATCAAAATTTAAAGGGATGTAAAATTGTGAATCACATAGTCTACGGTTATACAGAAAATAGTGCATACAGTAAACTTACATATTGCCTTTTTCTGCACTCTCAAGAGGACCACGCAAGATTGAACCAGGCCCAATCTGTAAACAAACAGAAATACAAACCAATTCATTTACTTACCAATTAGAATGTAACGTCTCAACAGACCCAAAGAGAACAAATACAGAAACAACAAAACTCAGCGGGTTACGAGAAGATAGTGAGATGTAAATGAAGTGATGGCTCATCTCCATTCAAATATTATGCACATATAAGACACGCTCAGGTAAAGCTGCAACACTAAATATTCATGATGGGAGTTGTAATCAATCAGATCCCATTCCCAATAGAAGTAAAAAACTAGGACCCAGTACAATGTTTATCACAAAGGAAAATGAAACTGTCCTACCATGTGATCTCCAAAATATGAACCACCCAGGGTATTTTTACACATTAGGAGTTGAATAAAATACCCATCTAATTTTCTTAATATTTATAAGCTGACAATATAAAGGATACAGCTGTAGATCTCTTCCATTGTTTATAGAAAATCAAGTGTCGAGGTCAGAATTAGTGATATCCCAGTACACGGTTGCACATCTCTTTGTGCTACACACAAACAGCCATCTGCAAACTAAACCAAAACCCCACCACTCAAATTACCTCAGTCTGACCCCCACCCCTGGCTAATCCTATCAATTTACATTTCATAGTCATAATCCCACTCCAACACATTCCCCTCTGTCATACCATGTAAGTTCATGACAATATGAGACCACTAATATTACTTTTTTAGCACCATCTTCACAGTATGATAACTATGGCACACAAGTAGCGATATAACCATCCAAGCACTATACTAGTGGAAAACTTTCTTCTTACTCGATGTCAACCGGAAGAGTTCCTTCAATCCGCAGAATGCTTGCAGGCAAATGAAGAAATAAAATGCAACTTTAAAGCATTACTTACATGGATACCATAAAAAAGTGATAGCACCAAACGCTGAGCCTCAATCACATCACCAGGACCTGTCAAATTTAATAAACCTTGTCCATGTATTCCCAAGTTAGCATTGGACCGTATGGAGGATGATTCCTGAAATAAATATGATCCATTTTATTACGCTAAAGTTGAGAGGTTGATAGTACCCAAAAAAAAAAAAAAAAAAAAAAGACATCTCAGACCAAGAAAGTACCCTTAAAACCAGTAGATTACTGGCCTCCAGCAGGGATGTCGCAACATCTCCCCCACCATCTACTAACAACTGAGAGTTCCACATCAGAAACATTTTCACAGACATACGAAGTGCCCCATACACCTGTACTTGATAACCGGACAGGAATCAATCCAAGGAATTTGATAAAAGAATAAAAAGCATATTAACTATAAAAGGATATAATGTTTCATTTCTATAGCAGACCGTGCATAACATATGATCTGTTGAGAGGAAGAAACCAAAAATGATCTTGTCATTGAGTGAAGACCCAACATAACCTCTGTAGTAGTTAATCAGCTAATAACAATTTACACCGTGCACAAGCAGCTTAAAAGAGCAGTAAACTAGACGCCAGCAAGATAAAATATAAGAGGATGAGACCAGTTAGAAACATCACATAAGAGGACACCCGAACCTACGAAAACATTAACCCAATTGGTGCAAGGTAAACCCCAAAGCAATAAGTTCACTCTTGAAGCAAGTTACACACAGCTGAAAGTATTTGCTTTGTTCTAAAATCCAATTACTACAATCTCCAAGATAAGGTACAAGGACAATAACGAAATCATTTTGGTGCAAGAAGCCATAAGTTCACTCTTGAACTAAGAAGAAGAAAGTTATTATATGCCTCCAGACCTATGAAGCCCAAAAAATTCTGGACTATTCTACATGATAAACTCAATCGTCCATACTGACCTTTACCCAGAGAGGCATGCACGAGCTTAGGCCAAACAAGGCTCTTACTGAGCAACATGCGCAACCAACAGAGAGCTTACAAAAACCACAAGACCAGAAGAAAAGGAAAATAAATAAATAAATAAATAAAAAGTGGGCCCTCTTATAGTGATTGTTGAAAATTTACTTTCTGACCGGTATAGGATAGTATCAAAGTTAGTTCTATTTTTTTATTTTACGAAGAAGGAATACGCAGCACATAAGCATACACCACGAACAGAATCCTAGATAGCATTTTCCTGTAAAGTTATCGACTTCCAAAAGTCAGCCACACTAGGATAGAATCGCACATTAAAGATATGAAATCAAAGAAGGAAAAACGTATGGGGTGAATAAGAGACCTAAATCTATGCATGATACAGCATTAACATCCTATGAAGAGCAAATGGCAGAAATAATATTAACCTTAATCACCGAATCACTCATCAATAGTTCCTCAGCCAGTAATTCAAACTCTGAAGATGAGTAATGCGCCAGCCCAAAGCTCAATACTCCACCAGCCTCCAGTTTAATTTGCCCTTGAACCTGCATAATAATTCGTGAATATAAACTAAACATCAAGAATGAATGAGCTGGAATCTGAAATAACTATAAGGATTGTATGACACATTAATGTAGATGCATAAGATGAGAGCTTTCCTTAAAATACACATTGTAGAGTGAACACTGCATTTCTTGTGCACTTCAGAATAAGGAGCACAGAACAGAAAAGAAACCCAGTTCAAGAGTTCTTAAGCTTACAAAAAAAAAAATATCATCGAAGTATGTGCATATATGATCTAATATATAGCGATAGCTAGACCTGTGGGACGCTTTACTAACCTGCACTCTGCTCCAAAGCAATGGAACTGAAGCCTTGCCATGGTTTCGAACATATACATTTGTCCAAAGCGGCTGATTAGGAAAATCCATCAAGACAGTGTCTGCGTCTGTAGAACGGTTGTGATTACTAATAATAAGGCTGCGGGGAACAGCATCATAAAGAGTCCCAGCACCACCTGCGTTGTCGGGACATCCATAACTAGTTCCACCTGCAAGTATTAACATCATAGCGTAAATGATTTCAATGTAGAAGACAAAACTGATCAGGAAAGAGAGGAAACGGCATTACTCATAAGATGGAAATCTACAGAGTAACAAGTGAAATAGGAGACCATGACAATTACAATCATCAAGCATTAGCAAATAACCAAAGTGCAACGATGTTACATGTAAACAAGTGGTGATCTATCATTGGCACCAAGTCTTAGAGCTTATGGAGCTCCAGACATTATCAATAAATCACAGTAGTAAAGAAAGAAAACATCCAGATGACATTGACGCAATCATACATGAGCTAGATAACGTTACCGTTGATTACTGAAATATATTCAGCAAAGTAGTTAGCAAATAATAATATCATGGTGTCGAAATACTAATTCAAAAACACATTCCATGGCCAGTTTAACATTTGTTGCGTAAAAGGAACGTATTCATTGGCTAATATCACTATAGTATACCTTATTTTAATCTGATTGCCCCCGACCACCAAAAACAAGTTAAACCAGGTCTCTGAAAACAGCCTCTACATGTATTCAACATAGGGGTAAAGGCTGTGTACATCCAACCCCCTTTATCCCGCCATTGGCGGAAGCCTTCCAGGCACTGGGTATTGTATGTGACAACTATGGGACAACAACAATTAATTTAATCCCAAATCTGGCACATAATCACAAAAGCCACAAAGTTGGAAAGATACACAGTTGGACAAATCATATAGCGGCGAGTAGCGAGTAGCAAGCAGCAGAAATAGTAAAGAACACCGATCAAACAGAGAAAACAATTGCAAAACCTTGACAGTCACCAAACTTGGGCAATTAAAGGGCTGACAAGACGAGATAAACAAGTTAAAATGAAAACCAAAAGGCAGGAAGTCTCACCATGTGAGAAAATTTGTGGCTCATCGTGCCAACTGAAAACATCAACAGAGACTCTGCCGCCACCTCCACCACCAAAACCATTGCCTCCACGAACACTTACTTTACCACCACCAGACCTATCCATGATTAAAGACGCCCAACATTAAATTACTTTACAAATCAACAAAGTGCATACAGTGGCTTAAATTTCAATACTCGTTTGACAATAGCAACAGCTGTACTAATTATCAAATAAATCACAAGAGGAAGGCCTATAAAGGAAAATCAACAACAGCCCAAATTACGCTGGAATATCACAATAGAGATGTCCTTAAAACCCAGGATAAAATAATAAACAAAACAGAGAAAACAATAAGATAAGGAAATCCTGTTTGCCACTGACAAGCCAAGTTTTACGACATCCCAAGGCAGGAAGACAAATATTAAGTAGAGAGGGGAGAAGCACCCCAGTTACTTTTAAGAAATAAAATAAAATAACAAACACACACACAAATACACAAAGTCACTCACAGCTATCACAGCGATCATTGGCAATCTCAAGTCTTAGCCATAATGAAATGTAGCCAGCAAGAAGGAACGAATATGACGTACAGCAGATGAGAATGAGATAGAAATAAATTCACTCATGACAAGAAAGGAACTGCCAGTACTCAGAATGCACCAAAGATTCACAAGACAGTTGCTGATTGCTCCCCATTTATTAAAAATGATGAAAGATGAAAAACAAGTGTATCACATACCATGAAACTAGGTTTTGCATTAACACGACAGATGTTAAAATTACATAGCTTCAGATAGTAAGTAGACCTTAATGTCAAAGGGCAGAGTAGAAACGAATAAAACTCGAGGCAACTAACACCATAGATTATGAGTTCCACCATAAACCTACCACACTTAAGAAAGTAGGCAAAGGGAACCAAAAAGATCTTTCATCAGCTTTACAAACAGCCCCTAAGATATTAATAACGTGTCTGCTAGCTACAACTAGAGCTACAAAAGGAAAAATAAAAACTGGAGATATAAATAACCCCACAGCACTTGGGCCACTAATAAGTCCTCCACTTCATAACCTTTCTAACATACCTTACGGAGTTACGGCTAGTCTATGCACATAACCTCCAATGTTCCTAGTAAATCGTGGATAAAGTGTATGAGCCAAGCTCAAACGAAGGAACAGAGCGTTGACGTGAAAGTTAGACTATGGACTGAACCAAAATAGTCTCTAGCCAATTAGGTCGCTTGAGACAAGGCAACTGCCAAAAAAAAACTCCTGCAAACATTACCGGGCAGCAGGACTCTATATTAAATTGTGCCACCTATGATGTCTCTGCTTAAATCACTAAGAACGAGGAAACAAAAAAGGGAGGAATGGTCCTCTCCAATTGATGCTTAGAGATACAAGCACCATTATAGCTGTTTAGAAACAAGTGTAAGTTCATGATATACAGGATATCAGACAAGCTAACTTTACATATCAGGCAATTAATATATTCTGCTCATCTAACAGTACAGTGTAACCGAGGTTTTCATACCAAGAACTAGTTATAGAAGAAACATATTGCACATAATTTATTACACTGCCAGCAAAATTTAGGCTCCGCTATCTACATCCTAGTTCTCGTATCAAAACCGGATCACACATCACACAAGGAACTAATATTAGTTGCAATGTCAGTAAATCTATGAGCAACATCAATTCAAAGCTAAAGCTACTAAGAAGCAATCATTTGCAATGTGAATGGATAACCAACACCTGCAAACAAAAACAGAACATACAACGAAAATACATCTCTTATCAAACACAATCTAAGCAAATTCCCTAAAAAAAATACGAAATTGAAGACAGTCGCAAAACCCGTCCTACATTAGATTTAATCAAACAAAGAGAGTGGGAAGAACAATTACATTTTATGTGCCTTGATGTGCACGCTCCCACCAGACCCACCACCACCTTTATTCCCACCATCACCACCATCCGCCAAAACACTCCCATTCACCAAAAGAAACCCAGGCACCTCAATCTTAACCATTCCACCACCACCCCCACCATAATCCACCTCTTTACTCGTAGTCCCGCCTCTACTCCCGTAACTAGACGGCTTATGCAAAGTGGACCACGAGTACGAATCCCCACCCCAAACATCATCAGGCAACCTAGAATCATCAAACAAACAACACGCCCCACGGCCCCCGTGACCGCCCCCGGCCCCATCCAACCCCTGAGGGGTCCCACTGGTCTGAGGCGGCGGATCACCGGCCAATCCCGTAGTATTAATCAGTGAACCAGTACTCAAACTCGCATTCCACGCATACAAATTGAAAGAACCGGCTATAATCGTCGAATTTTCGCCAAGCGTAAAGTTACCGGTAATATTAATGGCAATCTCGCACCCAGAAATGAGAGAACAATTCAATTGAACATTAGGGAGGATATAAAAATTGCCCGTCCCTTGTATATACACACTATCAGTAAGATTTAAATCAGATACTATTTGACAAGTCGTGTCCAAGGTGCCAACGCCGTCTAGATCTCCTTCGCAAGACACTGTCGGAGGATGCGGCGGCGGTGGCGGCGGCGACGGCGGCGAGTAATCCTGGTGGAACAAACTTATACTCACTGAACTCGATTCTTCCTCATCGCTCACAAAATTAGGGTTAATCCGAACCTCAGAATTAGCAGGAGACAGAAATCTAGGGTTTATCAAGTAGAAAAACAGCAGCAAAAGTGCGGAATACGCTGTCGCCATTGTTACAGTGAAAATTTTAACCGAGGAGGAGAGAGAAATTTTATAGTTAGGGTTACAAAATAAATCGCGAATCCGACAAGGATGATGAAGAATTCGCGATTAATTTGGGGATTTTTGTCAGAATAAAGAGCATGGATGATGAACAAACATTTTTTTTTGTTTTAAAAAAAAAAAGGGGGAAGAACAACAAAACAAACCCTAGGAAATCAAAATGGTTAAAAATTGGAGTATACTAGTAGTAGTAATATTATGGTATGAATTTTTGATGTTGATTTCATATGGTTTATTGTAATGGAAATGTCATGAAAAACTATATAATAAAAACTTTTTTTTTTTCTTTTTGGTATGTCTGTAACTCTGTATTACACAACACAGTTGAAACTGTAGAAACTGCAAAAAAAAAAATGAGGGGAAGAAGGGAGGAAAGAAAGACAGAGAAAGTGGGTAGTTTTTTTTATTATTTTTAAAAATAAATAAATAAAAATGATTATTTTAATAGTTTTTTTTAGGAGAAAGAAATTAATTTTTTTATTTATATTTTAATTTAATTGTTTGTACCAAAAGAAAAGAAAAGAATTGAACATGGTGACATGCATGAAAGTGATGTGTACATGGGGTGTGACAATTTGACATGTATTTTCTTCTTCTAATTTTGAAAATTGGCTTTTTTTTTGGATTGTGACATTGTGACATGTACGATATTATACTCCGTATGACATAATTTTGGTTTTTATTTTTTATTTTCTTTACCTTGCCAAAAAAAAAAGAAAAAAAAAAGTTAGTGCTTTTGTGTTGGTGAAGTCTACACAAGTGTGCATGAATGTCTTGGAGGAGAGGAAAGGATGGATGGAGTAGCTTGTAGGTAATTTAGGTGAGATAATGAGAATTGTAATTTGTAAGTTCCGGTTTCTATTTTACATTTTGACGGATGGACTGTATTATACGATAATGGTGTAAGTAATATGAGTGATAAATTGTCGGGATACATGCATGATAACTGTGATTGTAATTTATAATAACTTATACCAAGTGTGATTGTTATTTATGATCGTGTATTTTTCGTTTTCATTTCAACTGGAATTCCATTTGTGATTTTGCAATTATTTATTATCTTACATAAATGCAAGATGTGTAAAATTGGAGTCGAGTTCGCGAGTTCGGTGGTGTGGCTTGTAACTCAAGCAAGAGCAACAAAAGTGATGTAAGTGTGGTTTTATCTAGATCTGCTTGTATCTAAGAATTGGTGCAAAGACTTCCACTGTCTGATTCATGTATGGTTTTTGTTTCTTTTATGGGATTTGTTATAGGGTGGTGAAAACTACAAGTCTACAAGCAAGGTTGTTAGTAAAAATTTTATATGAACAAACTTTTGTTATATATTCACAATTCACGACTCATCTATCATTTCATCCACCTCGTTACAATTCAAATAAGATGATCTAATATAAATATCTATGTGCTATGGTAGTTTCAATCGGGAACTCTAAAAAAGTGTATGACTAACTAAATGATATTTTACGAGTAATTGCTACTTGTTGAATGCATAACATAGGGGTTGTGTATACATATGATGTATGGCATATAGCAAATTAAAACAAGATCATAATATATTAAGAATAAACATACGTCCATAATTTATCTTACTATAAAATTGTGACAATTTTGGAGAAATATGTCGGCAATAAAATTTAGCAAGGATTGCTAGCTTGCATGAAATGAAAAAAGATATTCTTATTATAGTAAAAAACATGGTAATGAAGGGAGGCAACCTCTTACTTTAACTCAATTTTTCTTATGATGTACACACAAAAAAGATTGCAATACTATGAATGCTAGTAAAAGTTGGTCACTCCGAACAAGTAATACACTTTAAGAAAATAAAATGTTACAACCATGCATGAAACAAATACTATAATAAAATTAACAAATTAAGGGTTTGGTAACAAATGATGGTCAGTAATAATTAATATGAGTTGTTCGGTTGTCCATTTAAAATCAATAAATACAACACCAAATATATATCATTAATATCACGACAGAGATATCAATACGGGAAACCTAGCCTCGTAAACCTAAGGTATCATTCTTTAAAACAAAAGTTCTATTTCTATCATTTTGTATTTGATTTTGATTAACGTGTTAGATACGGAGTATTATTTACTTACTTTTAAAATTACGAATAAACCTATCCACTTCAAACACCACAGAACTCGCCCCGGCTTCACTTATTGACCAGGTGACTCAGGGCAGCCATGCTGTTGAGTGGTGTCATATAAGAGACCAACTGGAGAATGAGTTATTCGTCAGAAACTGCACGTAGCACCTTAGTCATCACCCAATCAAACCCATAATTTCGTCGTATGAGTATAAACTTCAACTTTGGGATACTAGTCAGAAACTGGAAAACGCAACCAATAATAATAAACAAGAGACTGCAATCAGCATCAAAGTTACCACTTTACTACTACAAACCATTGCCAGGTTTCTCCATTGAGATTGAGCCACAAACTGCAGAAAATACAGAATTAGAATGGGACAATTTCCAAGGATCTCGATATGATGTTGCTACACTACTGTTGCTTTGATGGGAAGCTTCTGTTCATTCTTTTGCTGACAAAACTGTGCAATTTCCCAGTCTGTAGGTGCATGAATAACAAAAGGATGTATGGCTCTCCCATCTCTCACTTTCAATAACTGTCATCTTATTACAAGAAAGTGGCATACAACTGTTGTTATTGCGCGTCCCTTGGGATGACGTCAGAGCGAGGTTTCATCCTAACACCAAATGACAACGGTTCTATCTCGGATTCACACGTAGGACGCTTTTGACAATTGTGTCGACGGTTTTCTATGTTAGTGAGATTTTGAGTTAGAACAAGAAATCAAACTCACCACTTTGATAACATGGGCAGCCAAGAATGAATGAATGAATGATGTATCACCAATGCAATGGAACAGCTCCCCTGACAACTTTTTCTTTACAGTTATAAGTGTTATAACAAATTTACAATGGGGAAGAGGGCAAAAGTATAGTAAAGCATCATTATTGGAAGGAAACTTTAGGTTTTGATAATGAATTAACGAAGAAGACAATGACTAAGACATATATTGTGCACATTTTTCTGCATGGAAACGGGATGGAGTCGTATTCAGGAATGCTTTATGCTCATCAAAGTTACAGGAAAACAATCTGACAAAAGTTTGAGTATATGCACATCGTCCCTCTTGTCGAAAAGTATCTTCTTACACACTATCAAACAAGAAAATGGTGGGCTAAAAAAGATATGATGAATGAAATGCCTGCTTTTGTACAAAAGATCTGTATGAACAAAGATACAGGGGTTGTCAATCTGGAGAAGCAAACCAATATTTTCGTGTTTGGCGTCTTTTCTACTACAGGTCGATGTAATGCTTTAAACTTATCCGATTCTCTTCATTCTTCAACTTAGTAAATGCCTTCTTTTCCATTCTTCGTATCCATTCTTTGCTTACATCAAATATCTTTCCAATCTCATGAAGTGACAAACAATGGCTGCCAAAACCATACCTCAGGATCAAAACCCGCCTCTCCTTTGGATCCAGGTCTTCCAGGAGCTTCTTTATATCATTTCTCATATGTTGCTTCATCAATGCTTTTTCAGGCACCTCTATCGTGGTATCCGTTGTGCACTCCTGTGCAATTTATACACAACATATTAAAGCAGACATGTCGACCAGAAAGATAAATTAGAAACATAACAAATACAGAAACAAGAATGAAAAGAAAACATCACTCTTGAAGGGGTTCTACCAACTTTTTATAGCAATTTGTTCTCTAAATTATCAGTCAGTAATAGGATAACAACCAATTACACATAAAAACATTTGATGGACATATGGAGGCGTTGAACATCAATATTTTTTAGATTGACATACTTTCAATTTATATAGAGAAGTATATGCCGACGATGACTTGATACAGAAGCAAATTTAATTGTTTGCCATTAGACAAGTAACACAGTAGTTAGGTATCTAAAAAAGGAGAGCCGAACCATGGTACTATCTTACCAGATATTTCATATCAATGTAGTTCCCCACTTTCTGATCTAGTGAACCTACAATTCTCAAGCATTTGTCAGCAGACGTTATTTTATCCAAAGAGAGACCTGTATAATTTGCCACTTCAACATCATCTGGATGTTTCCCGCGACTTCTTTTCAAGGCCTTTCGAGCCTTCTGTACACGGTTTATTGCAGTGCTTAAGGTCAACTACAAAAGGATAAAGACATATCAGCACAAGAACATGTCATGTAAACAATTGCAAGTCCTTTAATTGAAAATACACACAGGAACTTTTATTCCTCTTCCATGACGAGACACCAGTTGAGACATTGCTTTTCTGATCCAGTACTGAACGTATGTAGAGAATTGGTATCCCCTTGTATGATCGAACCTTTCAGCCCCTTGAAGAATTCCTATAATCCCTGCCTAAAACACAAAATGAAAGTTGTTAATCTCCACGAAGGGTATACATATCATTATATTAATGCCGTAAGTGAACAAGCGCGAAGGTAAAGTTACCCTGCAGTCCTATTAGAACATAAGATTATTAGATATCTATAAAAGGGGGGCCTATGTAAATTACTGACTGACTTTTGCTCTTCTGTGCATCCGAAATAAGTCATTCTCAGTAACCGTGTCAGTGAATGAATATGTCAATGTTGTGCTCAAAGGTGCAGGAGTTCATTTAGCAACTCCGATGGTAGGCGAGTTTTAACCCTGCTTGGAGTTGCCACGTTATAAAAGTGGGACAGGCAAGTTAAAAGCGAAATCTTCTCCAATGTGAAGCAGGTTATCATCCTGCCTGGATAGGCCCTAATGTCATTTTCTGTCCCCCCCCCCTTAACTTTTACCAGTTTTCCAATTACAAAATTATGATAGGGTTACAAAAACAATATTTGAAGTTGAGATAGATTCAATCAAAATGTTCAAATAATACGTATAGTATATTAAAAAAAATATAAAATTTATATTTTTTTATCACTTTAAGAAAAAATTGACGTTGAATTTTAGCGGATCAACTAGCCATTGTGCGAAAACTAGGCAAACAAAGGTAGTTGTGAATTTGTGATATTGGGGGAGGTGGGGGGCCTATGCCAAGTGTCACATTTATGTGGAGCACTAGCAAGAAAAGTGAGCAAAACTGAGCAGTCTGCTACTCTGCTCATTTGAGCAGATCAGCCAAGCTGAACAGGATTGTTAGGCTTCTTCCAATAGGTGGGCTCCCTGCCCAAGCTCTCCAAGCAGGTATTGTATCACCGTTGAACTTCATATGGTAAGCAGATACAACCAAAGCAAGGTTCATATTTGGAAGTCTGGAGCCCTCTCATGGACATATCAGGATATAACAAAAAGAATCAGAAAGCAAAGCAGTTTATCACCTGAATAAGATCTTCACGTGCAATGCCTAGTCCTCGGTAATTCCTTGCCAGGTATAGTACTAAGGATCTGCCACTTTTAAGGAGTTCATCCCGGCAATACCAACCAAACTGCAGGTCATGCTGCAACACCTTCTCATCAATACCAGCTGCTTCAGCCCAGTAACTTAAAGTCACTGTCCTCCCAGTTTCCTTCTCCAATGCCACTTTTACCTTTTCCAGTTTTGCAACTACCTTGAACAAGGAAGAGTTGTGTTTAGAAGGTCAGCTTAAAAGTCTTTTAGGGCATGATTGGTAGAGTGTAACGTAATCAAAATTACCATCCATTTAGCACCAAAATAGTGGGAATTTTAGGAGAGATTAGGGGAGGTTGTGATCCACCAACCAAAGTTAATGAACTCCCATTACATCAAGTCATATAATAGTGATTGTTATGTAAAACCTATGTCATTACCATTACATCAACTCACGTAATCAAACTCATCCATCTTCATGTCAGTATCCTTCCTCCTCCCCATTCTCTATCCAATTTGAACGAAATATATCCATGCTACCAAACATAGCCATAGAGTTCAGATTACAAATCTAGATGACATAGAAGAAGCTCACCTTGATTCCCATAGCTAGTTCTGCCTCATTTTTCGCAAATATCACTCTCTTTCTGATGGCCTTAGACTTTTTTGCCACAGAAGATACTACAGGATGCATATGTTCCTCACTGATTTCGGATTTACAAGCACATCTTTTACTGGCAGCTTCCAATCGCTTTTGTTGTTTTAATTTCCTTTCTTCCTTCTTCTTTGAATGAACCACCTTTTTCGCCAGATCATTATTCATACTCTTATTCTCTTGGGGATGTCCCGGGAGGTGAGATTCAGGGTTGGACAGATGTGTGATACTAGAATCTGTCAGGGTTCTAGATAAGCATGCATAAAATAGCTCAAGTGCTCCTAGCCTCCCTAACTGAACTAGAATAACTCTTTCGAGTTTCACTTTGTCTGAGTCATCAATATTATTCTCCAGCATATTAATATTTTCCAACAATAGATGAAAATTTGAAGCACTGCATGCTTCTACACTTCGAACATATGCAGATGTATCCTTGGCAGATGGTACTTGAGAATCACTGATCATATGCAAGCCTTTGTTTGTCATTTTACTGATAATCACCTGAAACACGGAGAAAAAAGGACTAGGCTGAACACTTGAATTTTCATGGATGGTAACTGGCTAACTGCAAGTCTATCATACATATACTTCATTACCTCCAAGTTTGAATAATCACTCTCAACAAATTGTGGAGCTGAAGATGAGCATGCATGCGGCCGCAGTGAATCTTTATGCACCATTTCATTTTCATCGAAACTTATAGTCAAGAGGGGCAACCTTCCTGAGCCAATTTCAAGCTCTTTACCTCGAACTGCAATTTCCATAATAATTAGTCATATTGTGAACGATTCCTTCAGTCCCAACAATTTCACCCTAGGTCTTGAATCCAAATTAGCATAGCATATCAACTTAGAATATATCTCAAGCTTATGAAAGCAAGAACAAATTAATTGCTAGGATGCAGGTCGCAGAGTGATGGCAACAATTTTTGTCACAGTTTAAGTTGACATCTAACAAATTTTCAGAACCATGACTCTGAAAGTCTGAAGTCATCAGTTCAGCTATCATCTCAATAAGTATATATCATCCAGTAATTTACAATTATGATTCAAATGTACTGATGTTGTAGTAATTTACAGTTTAACCCACACATATCATCCAGTAATTCACAATCTTTCAAGTTCCAAACAACAAAATTACAAATGAAAAAAGAAAGATATTGTAGTGACAGAAACATACAGATATAACCTTCCATTATCACTCTAATGCTAAGTAGTGTGAAAGAGTCTCCATGATTCAAGCAAAAGCCACAGTTGTTAATAAAGGCTCAGTAGAGATGTAGGCGGCTAATGGCACTATTTACGATATGCATGGATCCCTTTCAGTGGAGGTGTAGCCAACCAAGCATTCGCTTACGCTTTCATTCTTGTCATCATAAACTGGAGCTAGACTAAATAACTATCATAGTCATAAATAATAGTGCCGTTTATAAATTATAAGTGCCACAATCTTTCTTGATTTTAATTTTTTTTTTTTCCTTAGACGGGAACACACTCAACGGAGTATATTATAGAGATGCAGGAAGAATAAGACAACGAATTGTTTTTTCTTTTCCTTTTATGGAACTAAACTGCCAACAAAGCCACAGCAAGTCAGCAAGTTCTGTAGAGAACCATTATTCAGATGATCATTAACACACTACACCTTCCCTTCACGGAACTGTGGAAGGTAAATTTCCAACTGAAAATATGATTTTCCAAAACTCTACAGACAAACCAAATGCTGCTCGATTTCACCACTTACGATGACCCCCTCTCGAAATGAGCTTCAACTAAATCGAGCTACTATAAAAATAAAAAATAAAAAAGTCTAGAAAGTTGGCTACGCTATGTAAATTTCCATTCCATTCAATACAAATGTCTATCAGTTCCTACCTTTCACACTTCTAAATTCATGTAAAGCATCAATATCAAACCAGACCAGCTTAACACCCTTGAAATGACATCAGACAGGATTGGCAATCACTAGAGAAATCTTGCAGCATACAAATTATCTTTTCAAGAACCATTGCCCCTATTCAAAGTGCGTGTGTGCTGTACCACTTCCATGTCGGGAAATTCAGATGGATGAGGCTAGTATATATGTTAGTGGTTATTGTTACTATTGGCAATTGGCTTTAGACTTCGGCCTTGGCTCTCCTCGACTTATCTCCGCCAATGCCCCCTCCCCCACGCCCCTAAACATGGACCCCAGATCAGGTTTATGATTTCCAATTTACAACCTTCACACTCTAGCCTTTTCATTTTCATCATTATTTAATTTCAACCCAACATCAGCATTAGGTATCCCATCTAAACAAAACAGCCCAATTGTCCACCCTTTTTTTCCTCCAAAGTTGCTATCATACTCTCCAGCCTAATCCTCCACCCTTATCCTTTGCAAAGACTACGACTTTCACACTTCTCAGCCAAATGACACGGGTTCGAATTCTCATACGCCCTCTTAAGATGGCGAATTATCCTCCTTACACCTTTACCAAGAAAAGCTACTCCTTGCCTTATTAAAAACATTAATAATTTCAATTGAAGCAAAGTTATTCAGGAAGCTACATTCACAGCATTCAATAAAGAAATATGCTTCAATTCCAGCAATTAAGTTCCAATTCCGACATTTCAACAAGATGAGTAATTAGTAAAGATTACACAAAACCCAACAATTTCAGTACACAAAAATCATACAATTACAGTTCGTGATCAAATTATACTTCGGATGTACGCAACCTTACCCCCTAATAAGTCGATAAGTGTCAAAACACTAGCAATTATTATAGAAACAGTAAAAAAAAAAAACACAATGTAAAAAAGGGGAGGAAGCGTAAAACTCACTGGAAGTAGAACAGCAAGGAGGAGATGAGTTGGTAGTGAAAGGAGACTGAAATGAAGGAAGACCCCATCTGATCATATTCAATTTGCAGCCCAAACCCATCAAAAAAAGTTGAAATCTTTCAGTCAAATTTAATGGAAGTTCCTACGTAATTAAGCCCATGAAAATGGAAAAAAAAAAAAAAAGGGAAAAAAGGGTGGATATTTTTGTGGTGTTATTGTGAGTCCAAATGGACAAATTTTGGAGTGTGTCAATCTCTCCACCACCCATTCTTCATCTTTTAGCACAAATATAATAAAAGTTGTTGGATGACTTGGGATACTTCTAGCTTCTAGCTTTGTGTTTGGTAAAAAAAAAAATTTAAAAAAAAAAAAAAAAAAAAAACATACAAGTATTCCCGTCGATTTATCGAGTTTTTCTCCTTTTATTTGAATTAGTTTGCTCGTCTGGTGTTACTCGAGTTAACTTGTGAGTGAGATATAGTAGAATGAATCCCATCGAGTAGTACACATTTAAACTAAAATATTTATTTTATCACGTGAATATAAGAGAACCTTTTTTTATCAAAATGATGCGTAAAAGAAATTTTAATCCAATGAAAAAGGATTTGAGAAAAAATTCAACAAAATGAGCATAGACTCAAATGTACAATAGACATTCTGGGTATTAGAGGGTAAATAATTACTTTAATACTAAACAATTACAGTAATATTGGGAATAAGTCTTGGTTGGCGTTGTTGTTGTAATTCTAAACAATTACAGCAACGAGGTGTTCCCTCCTAATTTGAAGTCTAGCTTACCCGATCTTATAAGTTAAGTTGAAAATAAACTTAATTTGATGAGTTTCAGTGACTCATGAGTTACCATTACACTCAAACCGTATTTTTCATCTGTTGACATTTTGTTTGACTCATATATTCAAATCAAATTAAACGCTAATAAAGGAAAATATCACATGGAGTAAATGAATTATTACGGTAGGCATACATTGACCTATGTAATCCAAAGAGAACATAATCTTGTTTGTTCATCGAAATATTTGAGAATGCTTATTAAATATTTGCGAATTGCTCATCAAAATATAATGGGGTACAAAAACTGCATATATCTCAGGAAGTATGGTACAAGAATTGTTTGTCTTATGCTTTCCTCTTTCAATCTGATAAAGCCTCTTTTTACCTTTGGGATTATATTAAATAAGTGAATTACATTTCATATTCTTATTACTTACTCAAAACAAGACTGTAAACTTTTTATTAGTAATTCATGGGGGTTCAAATTGTTTCGCGAATCCCAAACAACTTCTTGTAACTTCTTATTTATAATTAATGGAGTATATCAATTTATCGATAAATGAAATTAATACTTGAAAGAAACATTATTATAAAGAATTTTTTCCGAAATAGGGCTCAAAAAATAAATATTGAACAAAATGGGTTGGATTGAAAAATGTTCAATCTTATGGGGT
>JBBYHQ010000011.1:16617499-16629038 GCA_038382645.1 Spergularia azorica | reverse complement strand
TGCTATTCCACGAATAAGATTATCAAGTTAAGACAATCATAATTTGAGTTAACTTACTGCATACCGTAGAAATTAACGATAAACCGTTAATCTGCAAAGAAAATTTTGACCATATAGCGGCCTATAGGAATAGACTTCGTACGTAAAATACAAAGACAATTATTTGGCAAATTAACCGTAGGACTATTGTTTTTGTAACCTTCAGCTTCATTACATTAAGGATGCTCAGTGATACAATGATATAATGGTGAGAATTTACGATTTTAGTATATGGTAGACCTAGTGTAATACATTGCTTTTTGATTTACAAAGTAAAATATCACTTGCATGCTCTTGGTCATGTTTCCACGCACGAAGTATACTACTCACCCTCAAGTTTTGCAGTCTTAAATTTTTTTTTTTATTTTTTATTTTTTATTTATTTTTTCTTTTTTATCATGCTTTAGTTTGATCTTAACTTTGTAATCTTTCAGGAATACAACTTGTTAAGATATAAAGTCAATAATAATTGGGCTAAAATTAGAAATTACTCCTGCTCCTATTCCTACTACAAAATTCAACATGCTTCTACGACTACAACCCCTACTCTTACTACGTACTACTACTACTACTACTACTACTACTACTACTATTACTACTTCTACTCCTAGAAATTGGTTAGAAACAATAATGGAGCAATCAGATTATACTACAACGCTGACCATCTAAGCCTAGGATTACAAAGAAAGTTTAGGAGAAATAGTGATTGATTTGCATCCGAAATTCTAATTAAAAAAATAATGTTCAAACTTGCCCAATCAATATTTAGCAGCTTATTGTAGATTTCTAGCTAGCTAAGTGTACATGACCACGCATTATGATTGTGCATGTTGATTTGAGAATTCAACTATTTATGCCTCACAGATTGTTTAACTTCGATTAAAATTAGAAATATGGTAGCCCAGGATTAGGAATATATACCCTCAATCTGCTAGGCTTATACAGTTTTGCAATAATTGGACTCTCTCTATTATGGTAGCCCAGGATTAGGAAAATATACCATAAACCTAAAGCTAAATACATAGGTAAATTAGAACATGCATACTTATAAATACATAGGTAGCCGGGTATGTATGTAGTATGTATATTTATTATCTATATCCTAACATAAAGCTACAATTGTCCATCTCCTACTCTTATACAAATTCCCAATTGAAATTCACTTAAATTTCTACAATCCTATAATTGTTGGACTCTCTCTATGAGCTCGAAAACCTCAACTTTCGACGTAGGCCCCTGAAAAATCCCTCATTTATTATTATGTATTGAGTATTGATATTGATTGATTGATTGATTGATTGATTGATGTTGGCTTATCTTTGTTCTAATAAATTACCATAATGATTATATTCCATAAATTAGTTATACTATACTACGGCTTATCTTTGTTCAAATAAATTACCTTAATAATTATTTTGCATAAATTAGATATACTATACTACTCTATGATAATTTATTACCATATCTTAACCGATAATTATATTTAATGCTATTTTTATGTTCTATCCAATTAATAAATGGCAAGTGTCGTTCTAGGAAAGACTTAATAGATTAGATTAGTAAAAATAATGATCTCTCACCATAATATTTTCGTCTATCAAAGAATCACCCAAATTATATTTTTTTTGGCAATCATGGCAAGTGCAACAGTGGGTTTCAAGTCGAGGGCAGAACATAGAAAGCAGATTGAATTGGAGGAAGCTCATAAAGCTGGGCTTGCGCCAGCTGCGGTTGATGAAAATGGGAAAAAAATTAACCCTCACATTCCGCAGTTTATGAGTCTTCCTCCTTGGTACCTTAATCCAGAGCGTCAGAGTCAGGGTCAGGGTCCGGGTCCGGGTTCGAATTTGGATCATCAAAGGAATTGGAAACTTGATCTCAAAAAGACGAGATTGTGGTATACAAGAGGTGAAAAGGGTTTTAAGGCAGACAAGTTTCGGAAAGGTGCATGTACGAATTGTGGTGCCATGACTCGTACGTCAAAAGTTTTGCATGGATAGACCTCGGACATTGGGAGCAAACTTGACAGGCAAGTACATTGCCGCCGATGAAAATAATCGAGGAGGAATTTGATCTCGATTTCGATGGAAAACGAGACCGATGGAATGGTTATGACCCCAAAACTTATGCATATGTTATTCATCGGCATGAGGCTCAGGAAAAAGCTAGGAGACAGCATCTCAAGGATAAGCAGTTAAAAAGCTTGATGATGAAGATGACTTGAAAGTGGACGAGGCCAAGCAGGTGGACTTTGCAAAAGTTGAGAAGCGTGTTCGTACAACTGGTGGAGGAAGCACTGGAAGTGTGAGAAACTTGCGTATTCGGGAAGATATAGCCAAGTATCTGGTGAATCTTGATCCCAATTCCGCCTACTATGATCCTAAAACCCGATCCATGCGTGAAGATCCACTTCCAGATGCGGATCCCGAAGAAAAGTTTTACTCAGGTGATAATCAAAACAGGCTGAGTGGTCAAGCTGTATATTTCAAGCAGCTGAATTTACATGCTCGGGAGGCATTTGAGAAGGGCCAAGGAGTTGGTGTACAAGAGTTACAAGGTTTCGAAAGAGCAGTTGAAGTCTCGTGTTGAGACGACTATTGTGGACAAGTACGGCAATGTTGCAACTGAGGAAGAGATTGCACGGGAGCTTCTGCTTGGTCAAAGCGAACAACAAGTTGAATATGATCGTGCTGGACGGATAATCAAGGGCCAGGAAACTGCCCTTCCCAAGAGTAAATATGAAGAAGATGTGTACATTAATAATCACACGTGTTTGGGGGTCATGGTGAAACGTTAAAGACTCTCAGTGGGGCTACAAATGCTGCAACCAGACAATTCGAAACAGCTATTGCACAGGTGCTGCTGGTATTGAGACGTCTGAGGCTTCAGGAGAGCTCATGAAGGCAAATATTGCTCGTAAAGAAGAAGCCACTGAAGATAAACCAGCTGTTGTCGTGGAGAGAAACCTTGCCACTTGGAGTACTGATGTACCAGATGACTTGGTTCTCGATGATAAGAAAGTAGCTGATGCTCTTAAGAAGGAGGGTAAAAGGAAGAGAGAAGAGACAGATGAAAGAAAGCGGAAGTTCAATGTTGAATACGATGATGGTGTGACACCAGAAGAGATGGAAGCATACAGGATGACCAGGTCACGTTATGATGATCCAATGAAGGATTTCCTGTGAGCTCTGGTTTCCTTTCCATGTAAAATCTTGACCCTGAAGTAACCTATCACACCACATATTATTCCTTAACCGGAATATTCCATAATACCAATACAATGACAGCCACAGGGCAGGAGAATTCATCATGGCAGATGTTGACAAAGGGCCATTCAACGCACTACTATTCTGTAACACAATAGAACAGGTGTCATCCCTGAATGTCATTCTGCTCCTCATAAGTGGGTTGCCCTGCTCCTAACACAGTAGGACAGGATTCTGATGATTACAAAGTGGAGTGCAGTGACAGCAACAACGGTTATGTTATTGCTGTTAACTTTGTGACAGGAAATAAAAGCCTTGGATCTTCCTTCTCAAGCCACTACGCAGTTTATATCTAGTTGTTAAGCTAATGAGGCGACTCATGATGTTCGGAGTATCATCAAACTTACAAGGGTCATCTCACCAGACTTCCATTGCATAATGCTCATGAGTATATACAGTATATTATTTTTGTTCTATCTTTTACCTCAAATTCGAATAAATTTCAGATGTAGGCCAAGCCCCTTTTCTGTTATCAAACGATTTGTATTTTTTTTTTTATTGATAAGAAAGTGTTAAACGATTTGTATTCTCGAGTATATAGTTATTGCATAGATTACCCCATACCACCAACTCCCCATCAGCACATCCACCCACCTCATTACACCATTTCCCATAACCACCACCTCCAATACCCTATACCATTTACGGCCATCACCGCACTTATTCCGACCACCAGCCACTATTTCCGACTACCTTCATCATCACCCGCCCACCAACCTGTAATTTAGTTAGTCCCTTTCACTTTTGTCTTTAATATCATCTCCATCATTGTGATCAAAATTTTGAAGCTCGTCTACTCTACAAATGATTTACTGTGCTTCCTTCATGCTTGATTTGAGCCTCTTTGATATCTTCAATCAATATAGACGTCACTTTATATTCCTTTTAAATTGAACACATATGTGCTCGCATACAGAATCTCACGTTACACATCCAAGCTAAAAGGAAAATAATTGAAGTTAGAGAAAGAAAAAAAAAAAAACGAAGCTAAGCTTACGAAATAAGAATGCATTCCAATAGGAAATACCCCATTGTTGTCCAGAACTGTCAACTTGTATGCTTCGGAGTCTGTCCAACTTCTTTACACAGAGGACTGCGAACGGTGGGTAGCGAACATGTGTGCTTCTGATGCCCATACGGCCATACCCATGGCATTATGATCTTCAGGACTCCAACCAACAGAGGATATCACGAACAACCAAGACAAACTCCTCTTCTGACTCCGGCGTCTCCACTTGTCCATAAGCTAGCTACTTCATCACTTGCTAATTATCTAGTATTAAGATCAAACTCTGGACTCTCCCGCAGGTCCTCCTGCATTCGTGCATCACCATTTTCAGCCTCCTCGTCATTCAAGAAATCGTCGGAAGGTTCTCTCTCGGCTCTCTGTGCATTGTTTCCCCATCCGTTAATCATCTCATCTGGGTTGACCCCTTGCTCCAGTTCTGCCATTACATGACTCAAGCTAACATCATTAGTCTGTGATCCAAGCGCACTAGCTCTAATTGGAGCTCGAGCCATCAACTCAGCTTGCGCCTGTGATTCTGCTCGGGCCTGGATGGCAGCTAGCCGTAACTTAGCCTCATGAGCTTCTCGGCCAGCCTTCTCCCTAGACTCCATTTCTGCCCTTAACTCCATAATGGCCCTCTTTTCATCTTGTATCAGAAACTGTTCTAGCATCAATCTTTCCTCTGATCGAAATCCTCCCATGGCCCGTTTTTTAGTGATTATATTAAAGGCCAGTGCCTGTTTCTCAAAAGTTGCTGTGAAATCAGCTACTTTAGCAGCAATATTTTGGTCCCAATGCTGGGAACGAGATAGGATTTCTCCTGTAGAATCTGATTCAAGGATTCTATCATCTTCCTCAGCTTCATAATCAGCCACAACATGATAAGGTAACAGCCTGCACGTTTTTGAAAGCATCAGAAATACAAGCCAGAAACTACAGATATTTGAAAGATCTTACATATAGGTATAAATAAATGTAATTTCAAAAGGAAACACTTCATTCCATCCAGAATCCAGAAGATCACCAGACAGCGTACTAACTATACTTAAAAGTACTAATCTTACATCGAATTTATCAGGAAATTGGTTCTGTGGTTAGACTCTTAACCACACTTATCAGCCCCTACCCCCACAACCCAAAAAGATAAACACAATGCTCCCATGCAGACTTTCCGGTCCATCCATTCTTTGTTGAGATAAAAGAAGTTACAGGGTTGTTTTCTCAGAGCACCTTTCAATTTGTTTTTTTTTGGCGAAACTCTACCTTTCAAAATATATTTTGCAAGACTGCACCTTCTAAAACATGTTTGTTTGTTGAACCACACCTTTTCCTGTTTTTCGCTCAAAAGATTCAATCCAGCAAATTAATGTCTTAAAAGATGCGGTCTTACAACCAGAATTACTGCTTTACGAAAAAACAAAAAAAAAGGTTTGGTGAAAAAAAAGGAGCGCGCTAAAAGAAGTGCAGTATGACAAAAAAAAAAAAAACCTATTTAGTAATACCGAATGACTAACACCTAGACGACAAATGAACAACGATTCCTCTTCCACCTTATCATTCTGTCGCCTTTTCACTGATAAGTAATATGCTAGAATGAAAGCACCTATGTCTCTTCAGAGCCAAAAATGGTTTCACAAGTCCCACCTAGGAAGTTCGACCCACCCACCCAATGCTAATACCGTCAAATTTGATTCCAAGAAAAGCATACAAAAATCCTCTCAACAAAAAAAAAACATACAAAAATATTCTCCTTACTACAATTTTGAAATCACCTCACTACTTTGCCATATTGGTCCTGAAATAAGTTGAATATGCCAACCCTATTAAGAAGTAACAGCGCCAATATGATCTGGCGCTATTTTCTTTTTTTCCCTTTCCTTCCAAAAAAAAAAAAAAAAAAAAAAAAAAAAAAAAAACAGCGCCAGATCTAGAATACGTAATTAGTTTCTGTCCTAACATTGAATATCCACCTATCAGAATTTGTTAGAATTGCAGAAAGAGTGAAACATGAAACAGCACAAGGAAATCACTAGAGTGGATTGAAGGAGCTATTTGAAATACTGTCTCTAATGCCAGATAAATCAATTGGAGTACCCAAAAATATTTAACTTTGGGCCTCCAAAGAATTTTTCACCCAAAGCCACATGGCCTTGCTTGGTTTTAGAAATAATTCTTCAAAAATCTGGAGAAAGCCATGACCAAGATATGAAAAAAGAAAAAACAGTAACAGTAGATCTCAGAGGACACATCAAGTGACCAGTCCATCAACAAATTTGCAGTCTAGACCAAAGTGCCTTCTTTTCTATAGCCACAAGATTTTAATTATAAAAAAGAAATTCGAAAGAAAGAAAAGACTTCTTCTTCCTTCAATTTTATCTTCATATATTTGTTAACTAATATGCAGTCTAGATCATAAACAAATTTATACAAGTATGACCCATAAACAGTAACAGATAGATCTCAGAGGACACATCAAATGACCAGTCCATCAATAAATATGCAGTCTAGATCAAAGTGCCTTCTTTTCTATAGCCACAACAACAACAACATCTTTACCCCAGTGCCCTAAAAGCTCCCGCCATAAGGCGGTGTAAGGAAGGGTCGGATGCATGCAAGCCTTACTCCTATTGAAAGATAAAGGGGCTCGGACGCATGACCAAAAATGCTTCGAGAATCGCACCAATTGACTGCTACTTCACAATATAAGAAGCACAGACGGTTTTATGAACCATTTTGCTATATTCCATTATATTCCAAAAACCAAAGAATAATTAGTCTATAGCCACAAGATAAAAAATAAAAATAAAAAAAGAAAAAAAAAGCCCACGTCTTCGTTCAAATTATCTTCATACTTGTTAATTAGATATACCTACCTTAACCCAGCACTTCTCCACCCATCCCTACCATGTCCAAACTCTTCCACACATCCCAATGAGCTTCAGCTGCCCCTCATTTGCTCTTTCCCACCATCACCACGGCCACTTCTCCTACCCTTATTTTCTGACACCCTTCCCTCCTATTTTAGGAACTTAGGATTAGGATTTGATTACCGCACATACCCTAGTTGGCATCTTGGTGGTCTTGGTATTGTTACAGTGCTTACAATCAAGAGCTAATGATTTCATTGGCAGAATATGCAGTAAAGGTGGTGATGGAGGAGGTGATGCTGTTGTTCAGCTGCAAAACTGGGTTACGTATCATGTGAAAATTGAGTTTTTTTAAAGGTTGAGTGGCCTATGACGGGTCTCAGCTAAGCAGCTTTAAGTTTCAATTAGACATAAAATCCCCAACAACTTCACCAAATCTTATCATCATGCCATCCCTAGATCATTCCTTTTAGAATCGAGCGACCATGCCTTACTTTACAGGAAAAATCTTTGCATCTCGAAAAAGTTTGCAGACTGAAGTTACCTCAAAAGCCTCTAAAGAGGGTCAACGTGGAATCCTAACCTGTTAATGCAAAATTTTCAGGAACTTCAGGATCATTTAGGACTTCTGAATGAACAAAATCCATATGGTCAAAAAGCATCAAAGCCATATACGACTCGTCTCTAAAGCCTAGAAAGTTTAACTAACAATTACCTTTCAAAAGCAGTGAGAGATAGAAGTCTGACTGGCTAAAGTACGTATATATTACGAAGTCCCTTTTTATAGACTAGTATGCAGAAAGAAAGAGAAAACTTCCTAAGACGTAAAGAACTAAAAAAATATAAGGAATCCCAATCAGCTATTGAAAAAAATGAGGAAAATTTAGTCCAGAAAGAAGTAGACGAACTACATGTCTCTTTTGAGTCTTTTCTAAGTCTCACCGGTCTCTGCCATCTGATCCCACTAAAAAGGAAGAAAACACTTTTACCCACACAAGTTTAGGAAACAAATCAGACATAGAGATAACTTTGATCACCAAATCACCTCTTCAACAGAGACCCAGGGTAGACACTAGACAAGACAGGATCGCCAGCAGCAAAAGACGGGCCAAACTCTCAAAAAAAAAAACCCCTCCTATGGTTCTCTTTCCGCTGATATCGTATCATGGTATCAAAATGTCATATATATGTATATGTGAGAAATTCACCAAATGTAACTAATTGAAAGACACAGGGGGAGTAATAATCCACCAACTCTGTAGAGACATATAATAAGCTAACCGTGTTCCAGCAAGAAATGCTCGCAGATCGAATGTTTGGATGTGGCCATGTGCACATATGTGCACAGCATTATCACTAAATAAATCAAAGAGTTAAGGTGAACTACAACAATAACCAAGCCTTATTCACAAAATGATTTGAGGTCGGCTAACAATCATCAACTCTAGCAAAACAAATTGACCTGTCATAAGTCACGACAGCTAAGGATTAACCAAACACGAAACATGCCGCTAAAGAGTGAGCGTGACTAATGACTACCCATATTAATACGCCTAGTGATTCTTGGTTCTGTGGGAAACCAACGTTGATTTAATTTAATGCTTAGAAGGGAACTGTTAAGGTATCCAACTAAATAGGGACAACAGATACAAAACAGATTACAAATCTCGGCAAGAACTTAAATTAATCGATTGTTTTTTTTATTAAGAGTGGGCCAAGACTTCTTCCTGTTCTATCGGGGATTTTAAGTACAATTTTTAGGAGACTTTGTATTAGATTAGCTTATGTTAAGTAGTATTTCTAGAATCCCCTTCTTCCTCATACTACAAGTGAAAGAGAAAATGCAAAGGCTACCATTAAAGCAGCCCAAGCGAGATTTACAGTATCCATGTGTATTATGTCCCCTATTTCTATGATATGAAAGAATTATTTCATTATTGTTTACTAATAATAGTGAAATGACTGAAATCAATGGTACAGAGTCAAAAAAGATTTCACACTATGCCTTAATTTAATAAACAATCCGATAAATAAACATACATATAAATAACTATACTCCCCCGGTTATTGACAACAAATTTTGTCAATACACCCTAAATTGAAATCACTAGTAGAAGGCCTATGCACGCCTCATTATAAACTAAGACCACATTTTGTACTCCCTTCTTATATCTACAAGTTCACTTCTAACCTTTCTTCCTTCCTGTTTCCTTGTATATTCTAACACCCGCAAGGGCTGCAAGCATAACAAAATTTGGTGCATCTTGCTTCACCTCGAGAACCTAACCTGAAACTACACTACGAAGAGTTGGTTTTAGCAGACAGAACAAAACTGCTTTTTAAAGAAAACCTTCATCTTCTCCTTTTCACGATGAATATATAACTGCTCTAACCAGCTACCATCACCAACTCATACACAGCTCCTGAAGCATTTAGCAACTATCCATATGTCACCAATGTGATCCCCACCTTATCAGAAGGGTGATAGTGGCGACAAAACGCACATCATTGAAAGTCAAAAGTATAGCTTCATAAAGTACAATTAATAAAATCTCACCCAAAAGAAAAAAAAAAAAAAAATCCAATGTATTTGGTAGAAACAACTTAAGATAAGAGCAGAATAAAGTAAAAATAAATTCAGATTTCAGGATCCAATACGGATTAGAATTCGCAAAAACTTCAGAAGATAGATACAAGAGTAAGTGCGCTGCTGACAATGAACACAGGCACTGTCTGAGAGTTGGTCAAGATCCAATGAGGGGGGAAGTTAGATTTATAGGACATTTACTGATTTGAAGGAGCACAGAAGGTAATTCCACACATTTGAGAAACATAGAAATACCTTATCAACAGATTTAAATTCCACTTATCAAAGGCCTCACTAGTTTCGATTCTTCCCTCTCACTTTCTACCCTATCAACAGATTTAAATTCCAGGCCTCGTGCACTCCTAAAAAACAACGTAACTAAATGCAACTCCAAGAATGAAACATGAAAGAGTAACCTTTTGACCTAAAGCAATCATCTCATTGAGAAATTGTATGCTTTCTAAACATTTCAGGCCAACTCTTACAAGGGAACCAATCTTGGAACTTAAAATCCTACAGATACATAAAAGAGTGACGAACTAAAACAATCATCTCACTGAGAAATCCACCCACCCCCCCTTTTACTTTTGCAGGCCAACATCGCCAATCTCGTAACTTAGGGGGTATAGTTCAACTGTATAGAGATCATTCCTGGTAATCTCATACTCCAACCTTGTGCATCAACTTGTAGCCCTCTTCCATAACATCACATGATCACAACCCGCCCAACATTCCCCGTTCCAATCAAAACATACAAATCCTCGACTGCATTCCGTCTAATTTCCCTCAACAATAAGCAAAATGCTACAACAACAACAACAACATTTCCCAAATGCCTTAAAAGTTCCCGTTTATGGCAAAGGCAAGGGGGTCCAATGTACCCCGCCTACTCCCACATCGAAAATACCGTTTCCACATGTCCAAAAGACCCTAATTATCGTAACACTTCTGTAGAAGCTAAAGTTTTCTCAATTCCACCCAACATTATCCAAACATAAATCGACTCACAACACATAATATCGATACGAACCAATATCAACACAATTCAACCCATCATAATCATGCAAACTAATCAAAACTATAAACCCAATAACAAAAAAAAAAATGAGAAAAAAATTGAAAGAACAAACCTTTCACAAGCATCTTCAAGAGAAGAGAAAGGACGCTTAAAATCAGGGTGACAGACACGCCACACATCTTGATATGCCATCTGAAGCTCAGCTTGATTCCCCGCCAACGGCGGCTGCTGCTGCTGCTGTTGCGGCTGAGCCTGCGACGGCGGCGGCCGATTCATCTTCGCCTGCAATTGCTGCTGCTGCTGATTAGTATAGCTCGAATTGGGGGTAGAATTAGGGTTAGGGTTTTGCGACAAATTGGAAGGGCGATTGGAGCCGAGCGGGCGCAAATGAGCGTCAATGTTGGACGGAAAACGAGCGACGGCGGCGGCTTGTTGCTGTTGTTGTTGTTGTTGGCGTTGTTGTTGCTGAAACTGTTGTAAAAGGTAGAGTTGTTGTTGTTGATGGTGGTGCTGTTGTTGTTGTTGGTGGTGTTGCATCATCAATTGTTGCTGGTGTTGTGCTAATGCTTTTGCGTCGTCCATTTTCCCCCAATTTTACGGCGGTTTTGATTCGAATTTGGGGAATAATGTGGCGGAGCGCCGCCTGTGACGGTTGTGGGAAGGGCGGAGGATGACGGCTCCCACGCCGGAAGAAAATTGTGAATGGGGTGGGTTTTGGGGGGGGAGTAGGGAGAGTTGAAAGGGAGAAAGAAA
>JBBYHQ010000011.1:16602702-16617399 GCA_038382645.1 Spergularia azorica | reverse complement strand
GGGGGGGTAGGGAGAGTTGAAAGGGAGAAAGAAATGTGATTTGGGACGGAATGGAGGAGCTGTTTTGGGGGGGGGGGAGGGTGGGTTGATTTTAGACTTTTAGTGACAAAATTAGTGAAACTTTTGTATGCATTCGTTTTTTTAGTAGGATGATCGATCACGAGGGGTAAGCCAAACTCTTAAGCCATGTTCGGCATTTGACATAAAAAAAAATGCTCGTAGTGATTTTATTCAATTCAAATTAAATACGAAAAATTCACGTGATATTCTCGAACTTTAACTGATTGCATAAGGTACCCAATTTAGCAAGTTTGTGCACATGATACCCCGGAGGTTACTACTTTCTGCACATGGTACCCGAATACTAACTTCCGTTAAGTGATGATGTGTTAGTTAGTTGTTAGGTAAATTAGTTGATTAAAGTTATTAATTAACAATAATTAGTGATGATTTTCAATTTAATAAAATTAAAAAAAATTCAAAATTTTAGACTTTTTAAAACAAATCCAAAAAATATTTTCATGAAAAAAAAATCCAAAAAACTTGGGTTTTTTCATAAAAATGTCATTTTTCTTAAAAAGTATTCATAATTTGTGCACATGGTACCTTTCATGTTACCACTTTGTGCACACGGTACCCTTGAAATCAAACATTTTGCACATGGTACCACTAAAAATTTCATTTTGTTTTTTAAAAATTAGAAATAAAAAAACTGTTGAAAAAATCAAATTTTCTAAAAATTTATTATATTTTTCTATTAAAAATAATATTTATATAATTTAATTAACTAATTACCTAACAACTAACCGACATATCATCACTTAACGGAAAAATCTAACGGTAGTAACCTCATGGTTACCATGTGCACAAACTTGCCAAGTTGGGTACCATGTGCAATCAGTCAAAGTTCGAAGGTACCACGTGAATTTTCCGAATTAAATAAGTCAAGATCACTTAAATCATAATTGATGAGTTGGGTGTATTTGTTGTTATTAATTTTTCTAAATTAGATGACATCAGATAAGATCATAATCACTCAGATGAAATCAAATTTATTTAGATCAGATCAGAAAATTGTAGTTTATGAAAGTACCAAACAGGGTGGTGAAAAGTATTTACGTTTTACATCTTAAAATTGAGGTGACAAGTAAGTCCACTCAGTGACTATTGTCGACAAGTTTTCATTAGTAACGTTTTCACTTAAAACTGGTTCATTGGAAATATATATAGACGATGGTTGAATTTCGTTTTAGCCCGCACAAAATAGAGAATGTGAAAGATAAAATAGTGGAAGACAGTGTAATCGCTTTGAAGTGAATTTTCATATTAGAACGAAGTTTGTGAGATTCGACGCCGAATGGATGCTTTGCATTGAGTGACAACTACCCGACTCACCCAATTGTGCAAGAATTGGTCCGCTGATACTGTGCAACAATGATGGGTTCTGTCTCCTGATTGAGATCCGCATGTTCACGAGAATACCTCACGAACTCATTGAACTTCTCGATATCAAAGACATGTTAGAAATCAAGTCATGTTAGAAATTAGGGCCAGTTAGTACCATGAGAACAACTCAAGGGCATAAATACGGAGTAATAGGCAACGAAATTCATTCGAAAAGCTATTATTATTCTCTAAAACCGGGTACTCAGGACATGTTCGGGAACTTTTTTTTTTTTCATTAAATTTTTTAGTTAAATAAGTTACAAAGGTAAATGAAGATTGTTTGTTTCCATTATAGTCATAATCGATGAAAACTCACAACTGAAAACTAAAAGGCACTTTTTATGGTTTTCAACAACAAGACTTCGGTTAAAAAAAATGCAAACTGAAAATAAAAAACGATATCAAACAAGGCTGAAAAAATGGCGAAGAAGGCTAGAAGGCAAATAGCTAGATCCCCACTAGATTGTTCAACATGGAATTCCGGATGAAGAAATCAAAGAGTTTCTTTTACGAGGAATTCATCTTCATGTCATTTAAGCGAGATTCTAATGTTAATAGATAGCTTTTTAGTTTGTAATTTAGATTATGTTTACTCTATTTTAGGCTTGATTTGTATTCTCCCAAAACTATGTTTGTTTTTAGCGATTCCACGTCTTATTTCAATCAAAAAAAAAAAAAAACTAAATAACTCCATATGTCTTTTGTCCATGAATTGTACTAATGACCACGTGCCAATTTTACTAACCCCTTATACAGTTAAACGAAAGAATAGAAAAAGTCGGTTTTCGCTTTGAAAACATTTGGCCCTCTCACCAAACTGTGAAGGGGTAGTTAAAGAAGCCTGGTTAATGCTCCAGATGTTATGGTGAAAGTGAATCAAAGAGTAAAACGAGTTTGGCAACATTATAAAGCAGGTTGATGATATGAGGAGACGACTGATTTTCCTTGACAATTGTGCGCCTTCACGTGAGGTTATGGATGAACGAAATGAGGTGTGTAGCAGACTCAACGAGTTGGTGATGCAGGAAGAGGCTTACAGGAGGCAGAGAGCCAAGATTTTAAACATGACATAGGGAGACTAAAACACGAGGTACTTCTATCTCAAAGCGCCTAGCAGGCGGAAACGCAATTGGATAGCCAAACTTTTGGATAACCAAAGTCAGTGGGGTCACTGATCAAGAAGCTATTGAGAAGGTTGGCCACAACTATTTCACCAATCTTTTTGCTAGAACTCCACGACATAATGTGGCGGATGTCATTAAGTGTGCGCAGTCTTGTATAATTGATCAGATGAATGCGGAGTTGCGGAGTTGCTAAGTCCTGTCTCGAGCGAGGAAGTGTACGCGGCTCTGATGCAAATGCACCCATCAAAGTCTCCAGGACCAGATGGGGTTCTTCTGACATTATTGGCATATTTTGGGAGGAGACGTTGCTCGTTTTGCCATTGATTGCATCCATGGTCGTGTGGACATGCTAGAGATCAATAAAACCCACCTTGTTCCGATTCCAAAAATTCCAAAACCGAAGAGTATGACAGAATTTCAAACTATCTCTTTGTGTAATATCATTTACAAGCTTGTTTCTAAGGTTCTGGCGAACTGGTTGAAACAATTGTTAGACCTGATATTAGCTCTTGAACAAAGTGATTTTATTCCTCCTCGGCTTATCTCAGACAATGCTATGGTGGCTTTTGAGACTTTTGGACATGAGCAAGGATTATGACCGTGTTGAATGGAGTTTTTTAGAGCTTTTTATGAGGCATATGGGGTTTTGTCAGGATTGAATCGAGATGATCATGAGATGCATTTTGACAGTTTCGTCTTCGATCTTAAATTCCTAATCAATGCCATCCCTTCTTGCCCACTGTTTCGTCAACGCGGGTTACGTCAAGGCGACCCTATTTCCCCTTATTTGTTCATTTTGTGTGCAGATGCTTTTTCTCGGTTGATTACACGAGCTGTGGAGAGGAAGTCTTTGGCTGGCATTAAAGTGTGTTGTCGAGCCCCTTTGTCTCACATTTATTTTTCGTTCACGATTTTGTAATATTGTGGAAGGCGAATGATGCGAATGCTACTACTGTCATTTTGATTCTAGATAGCTACCAGATGGCCTCAGGTAGAGCTGGTATTTCGGGCCACGGGTGTCCCGGTCGTCGGCCCGGCCCGATCGACTCCCGGCCCGGCACGAAGCACGACTACTTGTTGGCCTTTCATTAATGCATTTTAGTTATACCCTAAAAAACAATAGAAAGAGATGATGGATTTCTCATTATTAGTGATTATTAACACTTTCTTTCCTCTCATGCCGGTAATGACACCGGTTTAAATATGTTTTCGCACGCTGTGCTCGGTAAAAGACCAAACATTGAATAGGGGATTAGACAACTTGCCTAGGGAAGCACGAGTGACCACTTCTGGATTGGAGTTGCTGCCACAACTGCGAAACATAAAGTTTGCAACAAGCAAAACTGGCAGGCAACAGCAAGCTCGACTGTTCGTCTTGTTCATAGTACAAACAAACCCAGATGAAAGACAACAATAATTAACAGCTCAATTTTGTACGCGATTCCTTTGAAAGAACGACATAATCATAACAGCGCGCCCGGAAACAACATATAAGCTGACAAGCTATCATATAGCACCAGGAATGCTTGGCCAATCACGGTGTTCAGGATGATTTTCCTGAAGATGTTGTTGGGACGTATGACTCTTCGTGGATCTGGGTTGCGGGGCTGTTGGGACCTGCACAGGAAACGAGAAGTCCAGGACCCGGGGGTTTTTGCCCGGGTGAGGACCCTCTGATGCTCAAGTCAGGGGCAGGCTCTTCTTTTTGTAAGGTGTCGAGAGTATTACAGCGAATATAAAGAGTTTTTGAGGGTGTAGAGAGGTTTACTGAATTTTGTGTAAGAATATCCCTTTTTGGGAATGATGTGTGTAAGAATTGAATGACTTCCTCCTGAAAAATGATGGGATATTTATTAGCTTTCTCCTGCTAGGGTTGTATGTAATGTCGGGTCCTACTTCCTCATCACACGGCCCACAAACTCGCCTTGGGGAGGAGGTAACCCCTCATCGAGGATTGTCATTGATTCCCCCCTAAAAGACTGTTTTACCCTTCACTAAATGACTCTTTGGGCTTTTCCTTTCACTAAATGATATTTTTGGCCTCAACATAAGCCTCTCATGGGTATCCTAGCTCGGGTCCGTCTTCTTCTTCGAGCCAGGGTACCCATGACCTAAGTTGGGCCCTACTCTGGTTTTTGAATGGGAGTGGGATTTTTACTGAGATCTTTATTTGCACATTCCTTCCTGCCACCCTTTAGTATTCGGGTCTGCCCGTCAATGCTAAAGTCGTTTTTTCGAAGCCCACTCTGTTTCGCTGCTTTTCGATTCGTCGCCTTCGGATACCCTTGTGAAACAACTAGTTGCCCTTATCCGAAGGTGCACGGATCGCATTTCCCTGGCCCTTCTCGTTCTTGCTTCGGAGGGGCTAGTTTCATTCAAACAATGCTGAACGCAACTAGTTGGCCCTTGTTCGAATGTTACTGGCCCTTGCCTTGTTTGAATCTTCGACCCTAGTCGAGGGTGACAGCTTTCAAACCTTATGTTGAAAACTAGTTGTGGCCCTTGTTCAAATGCTGAAACCTGACGCCTAGGTTCCCGACCTTTTTCGTAGCCTCTTATCATTTGGGGGTTATGTGAACTGACTAGTAAGACCTCACAAAGGTCCTACCAGCGAGGGGGCTACGTACCGGTCCTGATCGAGGACCCATCCGGCCGTTTTATGTAGAAGTGGGTGTAAGCCCCTGAAACAACAGTTCCTCTTTTATCGAGGAAGTGGGTGTAGTGGGTTAAAGGCAGTTGTCTTTTTCGCTTCCCAGGGTACACGTGCGCGTCATGCAGTGGTTCATGTCATTTTCACCATCATTACCGAATTTCTTGGAAACCGACGGAAGTTATCCCACTTCTTGTCAGTTTCTTTTCTTTTGAAAATTGTCTGCGTGAAATCACCTCACTACCCTCAACTTCCATAACTTTCCTCGTTCCTTAACCCTTTCACTATAAATATCTTTCACTTCTTTGATTTTTCCTCACTTCTTTTTTATCAATATTCCCAACTCTTTTCCTTTTCCGAAATTTTTTATCTTCCCTCCTTTGATTTCGAAGTGCTTTTCCGGTGATCATCCGTTCGTCACTCTTGGACGTTCTTGTTTTCAGGTGAGTTTTTTGCGCTTCTATTTTTACCTTTCATTCTTATCTTTTTTTTTTTTTTTTTTTTTTTTTTTTTTTTTTTTTTTTCCGCTTCTACTTCCCCATCGGCCATACTCTCTTCGTTTCTTTTTCTTTTTCTTTTACTTTATTTTTAATTTTTTTTTCGTTTTTGGGGGTATTTTCCTTTTTATTTCTCACCATTATGGTAAACACACCGTTATCATTCCGAGTACCATGATACCCTCTCTGAAACCTGTCCTTGGGTAGATCCCAAAGGAAATCGTGGTAGAGGACCTTATTTAGCCTCTGCCTGGCTTTCCAGACCCGAGGATTGGTCCGGTAATCCTATCCCCCTTGGGGTTCCTCGCTCCTTTCGCCCCTCTAGAAGATTTGAACCTGATTTATCTGAGGAGGCCAACGAGGCCCCGATCTCAGTTTCCTTCAACGTCACTGTCGCTTCTCATAGAACTTACAAGAATTCCACCGGGGTATGTGAATGTTCCCGGGGGCCCCATGTTTATAGGCTTACTCCTAACACTCCTTTTACTCCTGCGTAGGCCGTGGGTTATAGCCTTGCCTTTTTTCGTGCTTCCGGATTGGTGATGGCTGATATCTCATCTCTACCTCTTGGTACCCCTGTGGAGGTCCTTAAGAAGGTTAAGAAACATGGCGCCAAAAACTTAGAGGATTTTGGCCGTAAAAAGGACTTCAACGACTCCTTCCCGTTAAAGGTCCCCTCCTCGGATCTGACTGTGTCTAATCCCCTTGCCGAGTCTGTTGCTATCAATCTTAATTTCATTCTGTGCGGGTACGAGTTCCCCATCATCGTCTTTTCAAGGAGATTCTTCATTACTATGAGGTGTCAGCCACTCAACTCTCCCCGGCCTCCTTCTGTGATATCACTGCTTTTATTATGGTTTCCGAATTGGTGGGGCTCCCTTCGACCCTGAATGTGTTTCGGGCCCTCCACATAATCCAAGACGTTCGTCAAATCGACGGGGCTGCTGCCATATGCCTCTGCCAACGTCGGGGGCGTGGGGTCACATCTCACTGGAGGGTCCTGGCCAACAAACCCGACAGTTTCCCGAAATGGAAAGAAATGTTCGTACTTTTGGAGCCTAGGGGCTCCTTATCGAATCTTGGGGTCCCCACTGCCATACGCCCGTTATGGGATCTGAAGGCGCTGAGTGAGATCCCCGTGCTAGCGGACACCGAGGAGGCCTGTCGGGACTATTTTCTCTATGAGATGGTACTCCAACAAGACGGTAGCAACACTTGGCGGAATCGCTTCTGGATTCCCGATTTTAAGGACCTAACGAATGAGAATTTTCTTTGCGCTACGGGCCTTAGTACTGTCAACCCACGCAGTAGGCTCCCTACCCTGTATCCTTCTCTTTTTCCGCTAATAACAATAATCTTTCTTTCTCTAATAGGGGTTATTGCTTTCCGTGCAGGTGTCGCTCGGGCTCGCTTGTCGTTTTCAGAGGCCAGAATCGAACAGGGATGTCGTTCGCTGATTTTCTCTCCAACCAGGAAAGGCTATGTGACACGTTAGAGAAGGCTCTTTCAAAGATCAAGCCTCTTCCACGGACTCCACTTGGTGACCCAGGAGCGGGGGCTAGCGTCTCCATTGAGGTGGCTCATTCCCCAGCTCAAGGGTCAAGCCAAGCTATTGGGTCCAAAGAAGGTACTCCTCTTCGCTCTCGGCCTAGGATCCGCGGACAAAGGGCCTTACTATACGATGGATCGCTTGTCGCCTCTGACAAAGTGAAGGCCCTGACAGAGCATGAATTTCGACAAATGCTTGCGGCCTCTGAGGATCTTACCCACTAGTATATCAGCACCCCTCCTGAACACCATATGGATCAGCCAGGGGGAGGCTTAGACTTAAACGACCACGCTGACCCTATTCTGGTATTTTCCTTATCTCTTTGTCTTTTTTGTTGGTTCTCTATTTTTGAGCGTCTTCACATTTGCTTATTTTATCCTTCTTTCTTTTTCAGAATGCCTCCTTGGAAGGTCCTGGTCCCAGTGGAGGTGCCGAGAAACCTGATAAGAAGAGGGATGTTGGCATTGCGGAGCTGTCCCCTTCCTCGTTTCCATCTTCCAAGAAGCAGAAGCGAGGGGATGAGACTACAGGCCCTGAGGATAACTGTCTGCTCCTCAATCAGCTCCTAACCCAGACCCAAATGACCCCAGGTGGTCCCTCAGGTATGATTGGGGAGACGGGTGGCCCCTCTCATCACGACGAGGCGGCTAAAGCTTTATTCATAGGATTTGACCCTCACTTTAACCTCGTTTTTATGTCGGACTTGGTAGGTGGCAACCTTGATCCTCTGATGGCCCCTTGCTCAATCATTCATGCTGAGGGTCCTGAAAAGATGGCCTTGGCTTTTCGCCTTCTTCGCCTCTTTGCTGAGCACCTCGAAAGGGATGACATGAAATCGTACGAGTTAACCCCATTTTTTACATTTTGCTTATTACTCTCTTCATGACTATTTGCCGAGTGTTACTTTTCACCTTTTTCAGTCAACCGCCGCTTGCTATCTGGCCCTGTCATCTTTCAATCCCGCTAACCATCTATCCCAGGTGGCATTCGAGTTGGGTGGACAGGCGCGTTCAGATATTGAGGCGGCCCAAAAAGGCCCTGAAGAGTTGCAGAGGTGCAAATCTGAGATGGAGGCCATGGCAAAGAGGTTAGAAGAGGGTGCTCAAAAGTTCGACGAGATGCAAGCACGATTTGAGCTGACCAAGGGAGAATTCAACGCTGTGGTGCAAGATAACCTAAACTTGAAAAGTCAAGTAGACTCCTTTGTGGCCCTACTGGCTCAAAAGGATCTCCTATTGAAGACTCGTGGTGAGGAGCTTGCTGCTATATCCAAGGACCTATCTGCCAAGGAGAAGGACCTCGCTGACAATGATCTAGCAGTCCGCAATGGGGTTTAGATGCAGCTTAACATCGAACGGGCGCGCCAAAATCCTTTCTCTTAAGAAGCACCGCAACGATTTGACTCGTCAACTGCATGGCCTGTACCAGAAGATTCGCTGGTATCGAGATCTTGCGGGGAGGATTCTTATGGACCGATTGGGTTGGGTCAAGAAAGCCACCACTACGGTGAAGGTGTTTACCGAGTCCCTTAACTTCCGGTTTCTGGTAGGTGCAGTGAGCAGGCAAAAGGTGCAGCTGACGCGAAGGATCTTGCTCAGCTGGCCTTCACCAAGCTTCCTGCTGGGGCTACTACTGAGCAATTCCTCGCTGCGCTGAACGAAGAGGAGAGGTTGTTCCACGAGGCCAACAAGGCAGCCGCTCAGGCAGATTACGAGGCAAGAGGGTACAACCCCCCTGCTGAGATGATGGCCCACATGTTCGACGAGATATACGCAGAACCAGTCTCTCCTACCTTAGTTCTTCCTGAGGAGCCTTCTGAGATTATTCCTGCCCCTCTCGTGCCTTAACAGGTGGAGTCGGACCACATTACCTCCAGCACCCCAAGCCCTTCTTAGACTTATTTTTATTAGTTCATTCCGGGGCTTGCTTGCCTCGCATGTACCCTGTGACAATTTACAGTTTATTCGCCTTGTTTTTACGTTCGACTTTGACATTGTGAACCATTCGGGTTGCGCTTCCTTTTGCTATTTAATGTGTTTTCACTTGTCTCGTTATACTCTTCTTGCCTCAACTACTCTTGTGCCGATTATTTTATAGGATTACTTTTGGGCTACGTTTGGTGTTGTCAAGGGACCCTTAGCCCCTTTGACAAGGGCTCTTTCTGCTTTTGTTTTTGACATTATTTTTCGGAGTGTTTTAGGGCCTTGCAGGACCTTAACCTTTTAACTCCTTCCCATAGCTTGTTTTTTCTTTTTTATCCATTCACGATTTCAGGGGGCCTAAGACTTTTCTGCACCCTACAGTTAACACGAAAAAAGCGTAACACACTTAGAAATTTTCCTCCTCAAATATCTTTGTCATTTCACTGAATTTTTTCACAATACATGAGGTTTTTGAAGAGCCTCTTCCTAAAGCGGCTCATTTGTCCCCTTGGCCATACATATAGGGCCCTGGGTTACTACTGCAGGATGCCTTTGCTACAAGCTATCTCTTTATTGTGAGTTCCGACGTTTGCTAAAGCCTCAGTGTTCTCCAAAATGACTTCCTAAAATGATTAGAGATATTATTTTTTTGAGATTCATGATGTTCCAAGCGTGTCCTAGCCTTCTTCCATCCAGATCCGCAAGTCGATAAGTCTCTTGTGCAATCTGTTCCACTACTCGATATTGCCCTTCCCATTTGGGGTTCAGCTTCTTAAATCCTTTTGGTTTGGCCGACATGGTGGGCTTGATTAGGACCAAATCTCCTAACTCTATCTTTCGAGGCCTCAGCCCTTATCATAGTCTCTCTTCATTACTTGCTTCTGCCTTTGCATCCTTAGCAGGGCATTTCCCCGGGCTTCCGGCAACAGATCTAACATTGCTCTTAGCTCCTTGTCATTTTCCCCAGGCTCGTATAAAGAAAGTTTGTCAGATTGTATCCCCACTTCTACATGTAGAACCGCATCGGAGCCATATACTAAGTGAAAAAGTGTTTCTCCAGTAGCCCCTTTGATTGTGGTCCTAAGAGCCCATAGCAAACCTGGGAGCCTTTTCACCCAGTACCCCTTTGCGAAACCTGTCAACATGGTTTTGAGACCCTTAACAATGGTCTTGTTGGCTGCCTCCACCTGTCCATTGGACTGTGGGTAGTTGATAAGCCCGAAAAATACAGTTATATTTTATTACTTTCACTCTTGATTTTGAATACATTTATCGTATAACATGTCGTTTTACGCTAATTTCCTTCCCTAGAGTCGTTTACTACCGTAATTGTATTTTTGATGCAGGAAGAAGGATTTTAGTACGAAAATTGACGAAGTAAGAGATTCGGAAAGTAAAATCTTGGGCCAACAGTCAAGCCCTCTTTCATACTTTCTTCAGCCAACTGTGGAAAATAAAAAACAAACGCCCATGAGTAAAAAGAAGCCCGCCTGGACAGAATTGTAACTGGTATGTGGCGGTTGGAAAACAGAGCGCCTGAAAGATATAAAAGCAACAATATAAGGGAACAGGAAGCAGTTAGTTAGTTAGTTAGTTAGTTTTTGTCTTGAGAATTAGACTTACGCAATAATGAGACTAGTTTGGTCAATTATAGTATTAGTTGTTTTCATTATCTTCAAGATTGGAATCAGTAGGCACATTACAATAGTTAGGCAGGTTTGTTTTATTGATTAGAAGATCATCGTTGCAGTAAGTTAGTTTCAAGAAAATCACAAAATCATTGTAGAAGGAGATACGTACAATAGCAGGTTCTTCCTTAATTTCTAGTTTTTCATTTTTACAATTTTGCAATTCAATTCGTTTACTGTTTTTCTTTTGAGTGTTTGATTATTCTTCTTGTTCATCCTGATTGTGACGAATTATAGCACTCTCGTTATCGTTATGTATAAAGTAGGCTAAATTTAGAATCAGGGGATATATGTTAGTGCCCGATTAGCGAAGTTGTGAAAACATAATTTTAGTGTTCGTATGATGATCACATATTCTCTAAATAGGATTGATAATGGTTTTCATGATATAACTCATAGATTGTATGGTAGATTGGCCGTCATTCGTATGATCGATTAGTTGATTGCTAGGCTAGTGCATTAACCCGTAATCGTTAAGACTTGCAACTTAAACTTGTCTAATTTTCAGGAATTATTGATTCTTTAAGTTGCACAAATCGAGCTTGTGTATTTGTGGCTTAATTTGACCCTAGAGTGTCCGTTATTGTAATTGAATAGTCGAGTCTAGAGAACATGTTCTAGATTGCTATTTGGTTTAATGATATATCAAGAACTTATTTGATTTATCACAATTTTGTGGACATTAGATGATATAGGAACTTATCTACATTCGTGGTTGATATTTCGGAGTATGTGAATCAATTTTTGTTCAATGATCAATTACTATTTAGACACTAATTTATGTTCCCTGGTCTCGTTTTTAATGTTATTAATTAGAATCAGTTTGTAGTTCATTTAGTTTAGAAAATTTCATTTAAAGGGTGATTGTATAATATTGGAATTTGTTTATAAAAGTGTCATTTCTCCGTGGGATCGACCCCTACTTACTCTAACTATTAGTTAATTTTGGGGATTAATTTGGGTGACCACGACATCACGCTAGTAGTAGACCGTTGAATGTCCCACTTTGATACCAAAGGGTGCGCAGTACTATTGCAACCCTCGGCTATCAAACTGTGACCCATTGTCGAAGATAAGGGCATGTGGGATCCCGAACCTTGTTATGATGTTATTCCATACGAACCTGGTGACCTGCTCTGTGGTTATGGCCGAAAGAGGCTCGACCTCTACCCTTTTCGAGAAATTGTCAATAGCTACTATCAGTTGAGTCTGTTGGCTCTTTACTCGAGGTAACGGTCCCACAAAGTCAATCCCCCACCTTGCAAAGGACAAGAGTGTAAACACAGGAGTCAAATTTTTAGCAAAGGACCAAACCTTTGGCAGGCATCACACTCTCGGACCAACTTTTCTGCGTCGCCTCTGATGGTGGGTCAGAAAAGCCCCTTCATGGTTGCTTTGGTGGCCAAAGACCTGCCACCAACATGGGCTCCGCAAATCCCCTCATGCAATTTTCTCATAATATACCTTCCCTGTTCTGGTGTGACATACCTTAGCCACGGCTCCCTATGGCCCTTTCGGTATAGCTTCCCATTGAACATGGTAAACTATTCAGACCTTTTCTTGACGCTCTCTACCGCCTTAAGCTCCGATGGGAGCCTTGACTCGGTCAGATAATCAATAAGAGGTTGCATCCACCCATCGGTCCTATCCAAGGTCATTATCATAAGGGTCTCAATGGATCTTCTTTTGAGAATCTCCCATTGTATGACCATGTGATCGTCACCTCCTGAGGAGCTGGCTAACTTAGCCAAAGCATCAGCTTGCTGATTTTCCGACCTGGGTATATGCTCAATATCAAAGCTGGAAAATCTTCGCCAGGAACTTCTGGACCCGCTCTTTGTATTCCACCATGTTGGGTTCTTTAGCTTCATAGGTCCCTTTTATCTGGTTGATCACCAGCGCCGAATCAGAATATGCCACCACCTTTACTGCACCTAGGTCTACACACGTGTTGAGTCCCGCAATCAGGGCCTCATACTCAAGTTATTAGTGGCGTCGAAATGAAAACGCAGCGCATATTCCGTCTTCTTCCCATCAAGCGCGACAAGGATCATTCCGACCCCACTTCCTACAGAAGAAAATGAACCGTCGACATGTAAGGACCACACCTCATCTTTGATTCGCACCTCAGGTCCGAAATTGGTTTCCGCAAAGAAATCCGCAAGGGCTTGTCCTTTTACGCTTTTTCGAGGGGCGAACTCGATGCCATGACTCCTCAGCTCACAGGCCCATTTGGGTAGCCTGCCTTGCCCATCCATATTAATCAAAATTTTCTTCAATGGGTAGTTTGTGTACACCGTGACCTTGTGCGACTGGAAATAGGGCCTAAGCCAGTGCAAACACCAATTTTTCCAATGGAGGGTATCGTACGTCGACTCCGATGAGAGCTCTGCTAACGTAGTAGACTGGTTTCTACTTCTTCTCTTCTCTCGCTCGGTGACCAGCACATTGCTCACAACATCTCCATTTGCTGCTAAGTATAAGTACAAAGGTTCTCCCTCATGTGGTACCGCAATTTTTGGGATTCCGTGGCTGCTTCTGCCTTTTCATCCCACTCAAAATCCTTCTTGTTCTTCAACGCCGCTAAAAATGGTAAACACTTATCAGCGAACTTGGCAATAAACCTGCCTAGTAAGGCCACACATCCCGTCAGTTTTTGCATCTCCTTGACTCTTCTGGGCGATGCCATGTCGAGAATTGCTTGGACCTTTTCAGGATTGGCGTCGATTCCCCTTTCGCTCACAATAAACCCCAAGCATTTTCCCGTTGGACTCCAAACACGCACTTTTTGGGGTTAAGCTTCATGTTGTATTATCCTAGGGTCTCGAACGTTTCCCTGAGGTCCTTGGTGTGCCCCTCTGCCTGCTTGCTCTTGCCAATCAAATCATCAACGTAACCTTCCATGTTCTCACCGATTTGAACCTCAAACAGCTTGTTTACCGTCCTTTGGAAAGTGGATCCTGCATTTTTCAAGCCGAATGGCATAACCCGATCCATATAGACCCCCAAGGGGGTGAAGAATGCTGTTATGGGTCGATCTTCCTCCGCCAAGGGGACCGGGTTGAAAGTTATTTAGCCTCTAATTAGACTCCTCTAATCATTATTTAATTACTCCTAATTAAGTTTAGCTAAGGATCTTTAGTTGCATGTAAGATTAAAGCATAAAAAGTGTATAAAACAAGTTTCTATACCTTAATTAGGAGGAAATTTGACCACACCTTCAAAGAAGGTTCTTGAGCTACTAATTAATGGGGATCCTCCTCCTTAATTTTGAGTTTCCAAGTTAGGAGACCTCCTCTTTTGATCCACCAAAAAAACTCTCAAAAAATCTCACAAAAGAGCTAGTTTTGTAGTGATATTAAAATCTTGAGTTTTCTCTGTTTGTTTGGGTACGATGAAAATCATCTCCTGGAATATTCATGGTGCCAAGAGGTGAGAAGCCCTCTCGGAAATTCTTTATTTAAGACAAAAATTTAACCCTGATATTTGTTTTATTTTGGAAACAATGACAACTCCATCTAATGTAAATTTGCTCAAACAAAAAATCATGTTTGACAATATTGAGATCATAGCCCCTGAAGGTAGGTCGGGTGGCATTTGGGCATGCTGGAACGAAAATAACTTAAGAGTGCTTGCAGTCCACTCTACCAATCGTTTGGTGGAATTGACCGTGGAAGATCTCAGCCTTGGACAAATTGTCTCCATTACAGGTATATATGCTCCAGCTCAGGAACGCGAAGAAAATGCTTTTTGGAGGCATCTGCAACAAACCTTTGTAGCTAAAACGCTTCCTTGGATCTTGCTAGGGGATTTCAATGAGC
>JBBYHQ010000011.1:16557563-16579705 GCA_038382645.1 Spergularia azorica | reverse complement strand
GATACTTAGCATGTGAGCTGGGTGGGGGCGTGAGGCACATGTTACTAAGTCCAAAAAGCATAAATTCAAAAAAAAAAAAAACATTGAAAATCGTAAAATGTAGAAATGCGGTCCGGTCCGGGTTTGGACCGGACTTCTCGGTCCTGTCCGGGTCCGGTCCTCCTCACGTCGGTCCGGTCTTCGGGTTTTAATAATCCAGGAATTCGATCCTCGGTCCACATCGGTCCGGTCCGGGTTTGGACCGATGAACACCCCTACTTGTAATAAAGACACTCAAAGCCCATAATTGAGTTCCCCTTAAGGGAGTAAAATACAGAATCAAATCCAACTGACAAAAAGGTGGTCCAAAGAATTTGGTAAATACACCAAGATAGTAGAACAACAAATAGGGAGTTTGCCATAACATACCTACACTGCACATAATAATCAAGTCAAATTTCTGATACGGAGTACTAAGATTATTATCATGTCACCATTTTAACAACTAGTATCCATAGAATCGACGAATACTTTAACTTTCGATCATGGCTCCTCTTTTTCCCCATAATTTGTGCCTTATCCGAACTCTGGATAATAGGAGCCAAATTCAATTGTAAGACTTGTAACACACTCCCATAAACAAAATCTTATTAGATAATGATAAAAGTTAAGAATATACGTGAGATTTTGAGGAAGAAATTGTGTGTTTTTCATTGATCTGGAGGACAATATATATACATGACTTGACGACCAAGCTAAGAATTATAGAAAATTTACCAATACGACATGAACTTTACATAATGCACAACCCTAATTTCCTAAATCACACAGATAATTCAAACCAATATTTTTGTTTATTTGTTTATTTTTCATTTTTATTAGGAGAAATGCTTAACCAATAGGGCATATTGGACAACTCATTCAATAGGGGCACTAAGAGACAAAAAAAAATCATCATCTTCTTCTTCTCTCTCATCCCGACCCCCTTCTTCTCTGCAAATTCTTCCCTTTCTTTCATCTGTCACTCGGCGGCCATGGCTGCCATGAGCCCATCTCCCACTTCCAGCCATAACCACCCCTCACCTACCCCATCTCCCACGTCAACCACCATTTTCTCTTCCCAGAATATCCCCACCCAAATTCTCCACCATCAACGACCTTCTTCCGCCACGACCACGAGCACGGAAAAAGGGTTTAGGGTCCCACTTTCCGGTGCCGCGATAGCGGCGCGGGGAAGTGGGACCCTAAACCCTTTTCACCCACTTCACAACTCCACACCCAAAAAGGGTTCACCACGCCCAATCAATCACCCCACCCATCATAGGGTGTCTTTTGGTTTTCTCCGCCGGCGAAGCCAGTGGTATGCTGTGTCGGAATGGGTGACAGATCGGTGATGGGGTAGGGTGAAGGTGGGTGGCTGTGGAGTTTTGCAGGTGAGGCCGCAAGGAAGAAAGAAAAGGAAGAAGGAAGAAGAAGGGAGGAGTTTGTCCTCTAGTGCCCCCTATTGGACGAAATCGTCCAATAGGCACTATTGGCCTAGAAGCCCTCTTTTTATTAGTTGAGCCAAATTACTTTATCCCCCTTTTTTGTATGAATTACATGTTGGTTTTGATTAAGTTTAGCTTTTTTTTTGTAACTAAGCTTAGAGCCGTAGATCAATATAATTTCCAAGAATAACTTTCTTCTATAATTAAATACATTTTGACAATTGGACACAATATAGTTTGGTCCGAACTCGATATTCTAAGAAGTAAGAACACTAGTATATCAGTTTTGCTGAGCTCAATATACTACATTATCAATTTGACAAGGTCAGCCTATGACTTAACCAACTACCCCAATTCAAGTAATTATGTACAAAAAAGATTAATTCAGACATTGCGGAGGTACAATCTAAGAAAGCATTAATTAAGATTTAATTGTAAAATTACAAGCTTATGATTATAAGGGTAATGGTAAAGAGATATAAAATGAGACAGAGAAATAGAAGATCATTATTGTTCAGTTTATGTTCTTAGTGGACAAAAAAAAAAAAAAAAAAATATTGTGGATAAGGTTGGGGGAAGAAAGCAGTCAACATCACGTAGATCTCACGATATGGAGGAAAACATTATCCAAAAATGCCACGAGTGCAAAAATATAAAATCTCAACTAAATCAAAACAGTGGCATTATTAGGGAATGAGAGTAAGGGGCTAAGTACGAGTCAAAAAGTCACGTGGATCATCTGTCCTATTTGTACGTGTCGTTCTTTATCACCTACATCAAATTAAAAGTTCGTTAATCAATACTACTCCCTCCAGTTCTGAATAATCTTCCTATTTTCTTTTTGGGTCAATTCTAAATGATCTTCTACTTTCCTTATTTGTTATGCTTTTTGTGGTCCTAATAGTTTGTGACCCACCAAATTTCATTTTCCACCGCATCTTACTCACTACAAAAAAATTCGTGCTATTTTATTGTGGAATATCAAATAGATTAGGAGGGAGTATAAGATTAATACGAGTAATGAAGATTGATTTAAGTAAATTGGTAATTTCTAATTAGTGAGATATCGAGAAAGGTATAGCAGAAATAGAATTTCTAATTAGTGAGATATCGAGAAAGGTATACCAGAAATAGAACAGATGATCGACACAACCTAAAAAACCCAACCAAACGGGTCCTAAGAAACGCGTGAGTTATGATCAATAATATCCCCCTACCCATCAGTCTCGAGTATGTGACTATGTGTCACGTGATGGACATGACAGAACTGTTTACCGTGGTACTATCACTCGTAATAATTCGAATAATATTTTCACTCCCGGAGATTTTGGATATTTTTTGCCCCATTTCTTTATTTCTGCCGTACGAAATAGTGTACAATTGGAGTGGTGGAGTTGGAGGATTCTTATCGTCGTACAATTTTAGATGGACCAACCATTCACATTTCACAGTTCAATCGATTGATCAGTGTGAATGTGTGATTTGTGATGTATGGTACTATTCCAATTGCTGCGATAAACAATAAATCTTTTGTAACATCTTGATTAGATTTTGTTTACTCTTTTATTTTTTCGATTCTTTATATTTGATTTGAATGTTTAATAATAGCTTAATCAAATGTAAAACAGTAAAAGATTGACTATAAAATAATAATAGAGAGAGTAACATTTTACTTTCGAGAAAAATCTCAATGTATATACCTCGACCGCTTTCACCAACTAATAGGCAACGATACTTGTTGGTATAGTTCGGAATGAGCTTGTAAATGTACAGGCGGTGATCGAAACAGGGACAATCCTTAACCTGAGGGGTGATGGTCATCAATAGCGTCACTCTATTAAACTTATACTTCTTTTGTCAAACCATACTTTTTCTTAGACTAAAGTGGCACAAAAACATTCTTTTGCATCATGTTTTGGCAAACCATGTATTTTAAAAAATTGTTTGCAAATCACTGCCTAAGGGATTAAGTATTTATTCAGCAACAAAATCCAAACTTTGTCACTCCTTTTGCCGAAATCTTCATGCTTACAAATGTTATGACTTTCAAAAAATACTCGTAACTACTTTCAAAGTAAAGTTTTGGTAAATAGTGTTAGGAAATTAACTTAGCCAAAAGTCTAGACTAATAATTAAGTCCAAAATAATGACTTTATATTTTAACACGCCCATTCACGTGAATGTCCTTTGGGCATGAAACGTGAACTATATATTATCTATAGATGACGACTTGTGCTTGACTTGTGCTTGACTTGCACTTGACTTGACTAATGAGTGGGCTACCAAGATTTGAACTCGAGATCTCAGGATCGAGGCTCTGATATCATGTTAGGATCCAATTAAACCAAAAATTTAGACTAATAGTTAGGGCTAAAACAATAATTTTATACTTTAACAAATAGCAAAGGTATTTGTCACAACAAATGTCGAATTATTTGAAGTCTATTGAGTCAATTACCAAGTGTATGTGTAAAAGGATGTCCCACATTAGTAGAATAAGAGTAAAAATATGTGTTTATAAGTCTCCTGGGCTACTCAACTCATTGTCAATTAGCTATGAGATAGATTCTCACCGAAATTGTAAGTTTGTATACAACTCTTAGATATATGGGCCTACTGCGCGGAGCTAACCGAGTCTATATTCACCACAAAACCAACCTATATAATTTAACTAGTGGCTCCAAAATTCAAGTACATTATCAAGAACAATGCTCTAAGTAACTTTTGTAGGGCACCTTACTCAAGCTTGAATTAATCAACCTAAATCATCCGCGACTCAGATTCAATTAGTGTTCCTTTTGTTACCTAGCTAAAAAGGTCAACAATAATCAGCTTTAGCAAGTAAATTAAAAGACGATAGTGACTCATAGATTATCATTAATTATAACATAATGTAGCTAATTAACCAAAGCTAAGTAATTCCGAAACAATTAAGTGAATACTGTGAATTAATACCGGCCACACCATTATCGTTTGCTGGCTCCAAAATAAGCAAGTTAAAAGTAGCGTAAATGCTGCAATAAATCCAGCCACAATCATCCAATTAACCAAAGGGAGTAACCTTCAAGTCATAAGGTGGGACTCCATCACTCGTCATCAACTGTCATTCTTCTAAATAGTACTAGTGTCCAAAAAAACTGTAAAATTTCCCATATATAGTGCGTTTTTGGGAATGTGATAAATATGATAACTCTGTAAATTGTAGTGAAGTAAAGATAGAGGGTTTGTTTGCTAGCCAAAAGAGGTAATGAGTTTGTTTAAGTGTCTAACATGGACAAATGGATGGATGATCATGGATATTGTGTGCAGCTACATACTACAAGTTTTACACTTCCCAAATCGATGTTGGATTAGCTCGAGCTTTATATGTGTAATTTTGTAAGTTCAAATATTGTCCGAATTACGTTTCATGTAATAAATATTTTTGGCACTCTACATTGCATTTTCTGCACTACTCCTGCACACTCTCATTTTTCTTTAGAAGTAAAACAATGTGAGACAGAGTGTTGAAAGTTTGTAATGGAGTGCCAATAATCTCTCCGTTGTTGAATGATCATGTAATCATTTTCTATTTGTGTAACTCCGATCCTTTAGGGGCATTTGCATTTACCGATTTAAATTAATCTAAATTAAAAAGCAAGCGAATTCAATTGAATTAACGACACAACAACATCTTCAACCCCAGTGCCTTAAATGCTCCCGCTATAAGACGGGGTAAGGGGGGATCGGATGCACGCAAATCTTACCCCTATTGAAACATAGAGAGGCCGCACACGGATGACCCAAAATGAAAATTGCGTCGAGAATTGCATAGACTGATTGTTACTTCACAAAATAAAAAACACAAACAATTTTATAAGTCATTTTGCTAAATCCCATTATATCCCAAAAACCAAATAATAAGTAGTATTTGGCTCCATTGAAAATGGAAAGAACCACAAAATAAGCTAAATCTGATAGAACCAATGAGATTTGATCTCATGTGTAGAAGTAGTTATGTAGAACTGTTTAAGCACAAACTAAAAGAGTATATATAATTATACATCACCCAATATTTGATAGTGTTAGCTTGTGAGGCCATATGTACAATGAGTATAATTGTTGATGATCGTTTCATTTCATTTTGATAATGTCTGTAAATAATCATAGTTTAATCCTGTTCAAATCATTCTACATCCGATCCGGATCCTATTACTTCAAATTACTGTCTAGCAATATACTTAGCAAACCTCGCAACTATCATCCCATCTAAACATGAGCGAGCTAGATCTGGAACACACAATTTATAAGGTTTACTATTGTACAATTACTAACAATAGTAAATAATGTGACCAAAAAAACTAAGGTCATGTTTGATAAGGCTGCATGTTTTAGATCTGACCTAATCTGATCTGATTTAAATGACTTTGAACTAATCTGATCTGAATATGTTAAAAATTTGATTGAATTTCAACGAATTAGTATCAATTACTCCCTCCGTCTCAAATTAAACTTCTTACTTCATTTGAATATGTGAGAGAAACTCAAATGAAGTAGGAAGTTTATAGTGGGACGGAGGGAGTATATACCAAATACATTGATAGTTATTTGAAGATATCTGATCTGATTTGATTTGATTTGAATAATTCTAAATTTATTTAAATACTATTTTATTAAATCCTATCAATCAGAACTAAATATAGTAAATAACATTTTCTAATTGTAGCCCACAATCATATTCATAATTCATCCCACTAATCCCATTTCCTAATTTGTAAAACCAGGTTAATTTTTTCAGACAAAAGGGTAAAAAACCTCGCTAATCTGCGCCTACTGCGCCAACAGAAGCGAAGGCTCAAGATCAAAGCAGGTGGTTAGATTACGTGGTCCGCCGCCAACGGTCATCACGAATATCCGGCGGTCTCCTAACTGCCATCTGTACCCCAATCTTTTTCTCTTTCCTCCTAAAAATAGCAAATCGCAATCATTTACCTACCTAGCTTCATCCAACGGTTATTACGCTACCCACGTGGCACCCTATACATACTCCCCTCCGTACAACTCCACTTTGTTCACTGTATCTCTTCCACGTGGACCCACACCCTTCCAGTTACCGCCTTAGCAACAGTTGTTTCTCGTGATTTTCTCCGCGATACGATATACTTGACTAAATATCTAGTGCAAAGTGACCGGCTAAACTTGTAGCCTGTGATTTAGATGTTCCGTCACCACGAATCGAATAAGCCTTACTCCCTCCGTCCCAGCTTAAACGCCATGGGCATTATCTGTAGTGGAATAAGAAAAATTGGTATAATAAGTTGAATGGGGTAATATTAGGGAAAAAGAGGAGAGAGGAGAGAGAAGATGAGAATTAATAAAAGTAGGAGAGATAATATGAGAGAGAATGTGATAATTTAATAAAAGTAGGAGAGATAAATATGTCCCAAAATAGATTAGGTGTTTGAGATGGGACGTCCCAAAATAAAATATGGAGCGTTTAAGCTAGGAGAGAGGGAGTACGAAGATATGCTAGATGATAGACAATTACTATAGCTAATTACAATGAATAAAGCGTCGTTAATTTTTTTTCTACCTACATATCGATACACGGTACATTAGATAACATATCTCTTATTAGTGTATTTTGTTTTTTTAGGGAGTTTGTGACAATAGTATAAGTTTATTGTCTAGTTTGTCTTATGGAGTGGAGGAGAGGAAGGTCTAGGGTCACTGGCTGTTAGAGTTGATGCTTTTAGTGTAAGTCACAGCTGGTTTTCTTGGCTTTCTATTTGCTTCGATTTTAATGCGCATAGAAGGGGTTGGACCCCACGAAGGTTACATGGCTTAACCTGGTTTGGTCAAGGGTAGTCTAAAAGGGTCCCACAGTATTTGAGTTATTTTTATTTTTATAAAATCAAAGCTGCCAAGTGATACTATTTGTTTGTTTGCTTTTTGTAGTTTAATGGTGATTAATTATTAAGTTTGCAACTTGCTAAGTGTTAGAAATGTGAAGATGAAGTTTTATACGGAGTATGCTCTACTTTAAATGCTTCTTTTAATTAGACAATTCCAAAACAAAGTTTAATTCTAGTATGAGCGTTGTCCAAATTAATTTCTAATGACAAAGAAAAAAAAAAACTTTTTAAGTAGTAATTAAAGGCAGTGAATGTTATAAGTTTTACTCCCTATGTAATTTGATAAGTATTGTATTAACATTTGATTGGATAAAAATTGTTTTTTTTCTTCTATGTACATTTTAGTATATAAAATGATTTATATGCGACGACTTATTACCAAAGTACGTTCATAAATACTTTGTATTTTACTAGTTGAAATTTCCCCCTCAACCTTCAATTGCAATCGGTGCCGGTCACTGGAGGGCAACATCAAGACACAACGCATGAAACCAAGTTTCATGACAACACGAAAGTTGACAATCAACAACCTTTGGTCTTATTCGCTCATAGCACAAATGATTACTACTTGTGACAATTCCACCATGATACATTGATATCGACATGCCTCCCTCACCTTGTAGATATATCTATTCCACCTCGAATTTCCAAATCTACATTTTCCGATCAATCTTAATTTGCCATAATTATAAACTCCCATATCAGTCCACATCCTAGCCAAACGTACGAACGGTGAGATATTACTAAAGGATTCATAACATATACGCCCAAATTAATACCCCTATTGAAAATCAACCTATTACCCAATCTAATCCCACACCACTTCCCATTGATTCCCCATTCTCCAACCATACAACGCCTTGACGGTAAATAATGGGTTAAGCCACACAGTCCAACGTGACAAACAAGTCACAGCAATTTTTTTTTTTTTAATACGATTTGTCCCCTAGTAAAGATATTTTTTTTAACCGTGGTAAAAAAAAAAAGAATTAACCTAACCCACAGTAAAAAACTCACTCTACTTAAAGCAGTTTTCGCACTTATCCTTTCTTCCTCCATATCACTCCACTTCCCCCTCCCCACTCTCTCTCTATAATTTTCTCTCTCTTCACTTTCCATTCGGATAAAGATTTCATCTTCCAAAAATAAAATAAAAACAATATGATGATGATCCAGAGACAACATCCGACGGTGGAGGTGCCGCCGTGGGATCCACCCTACGATGATCCAACGGCGCCCCTTTACTCACCACAAACAAACGCATACTTCTCAGCTTTACACAGGTTTCTGCCCTCATGTGAGACCGAGTTGGATGACTCGTACTCGGACACTGAGTCATGCGGTGGTGGGGACCTCCCGCTTGACTCGTTCTCATGTGATAATTTCAGAATGTATGAGTTTAAGGTGCGACGATGCGCTAGGGGTAGGTCCCACGACTGGACGGAGTGCCCTTTCGCCCATCCCGGTGAGAAGGCCCGCCGCCGTGACCCGAGAAAGTATCATTACTCCGGCACTGCTTGCCCTGATTTCCGCCGTGGGTGTTGCCGTAAAGGTGACGCTTGTGAGTTTGCTCATGGTGTTTTTGAGTGTTGGCTACACCCTGCTCGTTACCGTACTCAGCCTTGTAAGGATGGCCCCCACTGCCAGCGCCGCGTCTGCTTCTTTGCGCATTCTCCTGACCAGCTTCGTGTTTTGCCTAACCTCCCTGAGTCACCACCGAGTCGACTCGGTCAACTCGGGATTGACTCGGTGAAGAACATGGGAATGGGTATGGGTATGAGTATCTCTCCTACATCTATCTTGGAGATGCCTGACTCGCCGCCGATGAGCCCGAGTTATGCTGACTCGGTGAGTGAACTCGTTAACTCGGTGAGAGGGTTGCAGATTGGTAATATGGGTGGTGGTGGGTGTGGGTTGAGCATGAGTCCGAGGTCTGGTGGATGGGGTGTTCAGGGGGTTGGTGGGTGTGGGACCGGGTCAGGGGGTTTCGGTTCGCCCAGGAGCCCGAGTGGGTACATGGGTGGGTACTGTGGAAATGGGTCTGTGCCGAGTACACCAACTCGGACTCCGACTCGGTCTGGACTCGGGCTGTTCGACCCGTGGGAGACGAGTCTGGAGGAGGCCCCAATGGAGAGGGTCGAGTCAGGGAAGGGTCTGAGGGCCAGGATATACGCTAAGCTGAGCAAGGAGAACTCGCTTGATAGGGACCGAGTTGACTCAGTGAGTCAGGGGCCTGATTTCGGGTGGGTCTCCGAGTTGGTGATGTGACTCATGTGAGTGAAATCTGAAACGGGTCAAGTTAACATTTTGGTGGGTCAATATTCAATTATGGATCTGTGTAGATATATGGAGAAAGTTCCGGAATTTCTACTTTGCTTCAGTTGTAAATACTTTGGGTTCAACAAAAAAAAAAAGGGATTAAAAAAAGATGGAAAATGTCTCCTATTTTGTGGGCTGCGCTCTTTTTTTTGGAGGCATTGATTTCGGATGAAGAATGGGGAAAAAGTAGTAGTGAATTCATGAGGGCGATTATGATGATGATGATGGTTATGGACTAATGGTGATTATGAGTTTATTTGATTTGAAGATTCTAAGAGAAGCTACTACCGAGTACTCCGTATTAGCTATGCTCTACTTTTGTGAAGTATTTTGTGCTGATCATTCTTATTTTGGTTGCATTTTGGTTACATCGAACTTGTATTTAGTCGCTTATCAATCAGATTTGAGTATGTACTTACTCTATTAGGATGTTAATTAAATTTCGCAATCATAGTATTATTATTAGTAGTGTTGATTTCTGATTTCCGAGTACGAAATTGTTGTATATAGTAACGTTTTCACTTGTTCTTATCTATGAAAAAAATCCTTTTGTCATTTCTTTGGTACTTAGTCAATGTTGATCATGGTGTAATTTTGCAATGTACTGGTTTTAGTTGATTTTCATTTAAAGGAATGACTTTTTCACTCGATATTGATATGATATGACCGCTTTATTTGTCGGAATTATAGTTATAATTCGTGAGTTTTAAGAAAAGGGTAAACATCAGCAATACGAGTGCGAAAATCAACTATGCCCTTTTGGTTCTAGTAGTGGTACTCATGATTTAGGACTTGGGACTTGGGAGTGGATCGTACATTGAATTGTTTTGAAGGGGAAGCTCCAAAAGTGGGGATGTGGAGTATTATTGGAAGAGCATATTTTATCCTGAAAATGTAATTTGTGTTGTTTTCCCTTTCCATATTTTGGTGTTGTACAATCAGCACAATGATTTAGATATTGATATTGTTTTGCCAGAATTGAGTAGAATCTTTTTGGACTATGAGCGAGCTTCCTAGTAACTCAAAAACATTATTGAATGATTGTGACATTATTTCTAATAAATAAGAATGACACTTTGTTTTATGTCTGTTGGGCACTTGGGCTTATTCGGTTGAAACTATGAGCATATGGTCTGGTTTCTTTCGATGTATGTAAAGTTCCTCACCTTCCTTTATGTGCAGCGTTTGGAGGTAATTTGGATACGTATTACATTAGACCGAATAAATTAAAGGCCAATTTAATTTGGTTCGGAACAAATGTAGCTATTCTAATTATTGATGTTAATTCATTTACTCCTTCTATTTTATTTAATTGTTTACGTTAGACTTGGAGATCCCTCACAAAACCCGGCCTAACGTAAATAATTGAATTAAATGGAGGGAATAGATTCAATGAAAACTTCAATGAATCAGAGAATTTAATACAAAGTGAGATCAGATTAGATCAACTCAAATTACATAGAAAAGTTGTATCGAATTGCCCAATGTTCCCTCTGATCTAGATTAAATTGATCACTGCCATTCGATTTACGTCTTAAGGAATTAAGGAAACCCATTAACCCTAAGAATTGAGCAACATTTTTTAAGGTTTGAATGTTTGATGAAATGGAAATGGTTAGTTTTTGGTTGAAGAGAGACAACGACAAAATGAGAATTAATAATAGCCTCATATTTAGGGCATTTTGTATTTGATAACTTTATGAGATGAACCGACTATTAATCAAACGAGATAAATTCGTACAAAGTTAAGCTAATGCGTTAGTTGTGTAATAAGAAATAATATAATTGGATTAGTAAAAGAGAGGTTTCATGAAAAGACTACAAAAAGAAAAATGGGAGCAGATGCATTTGAAGGCGACAACCATTTTGTAAATTGCAATCCTTTCGAAAGCAATACGTACGATTTGTCTATAATGGGGGGCTTCGAATGCGATGCCCTAATACTTCCGGAAGCATCATGAGTAAACATAATTAAAATATAAATATGTACTTAGTACTTCTATGTTACAAATACAAAACACTCATGTTAAACAATATATTATGCAAGTATGTACTAAGAGGTAGATAACTAGATATTACATTTAGGTTGTATAAATAATTCGTATGTTGGGTTCATGAGTTGAAAATATGACAACTTTTTCTATTGTTCACTAAATTCTTACTGTAAAAACTTAGTTATTTTCGGCTTTAAAAGAGATACTAGGATGAATGCCCGTGCATTGCACGGGTATCTTAATAATGATATCTATTGTTAGTCAATCCCAAATCATTTTGGGAATAAAGCTTGATTGTTGTTGATGTTGATGTTGTTGTTGTAGATGTAATAAATCTGAATTATACTCCTATATTTATGTTGGATGAAAATCAAAAGTATAGAATGACTTAATTGTGAAAAATTCTAGTGTACTCATCCATGAAGAATCCACCTTGCTAAGTCTTGATATTTTCAATATTTTACCATGCAATGTGGATATTTATGGCGTCTTTCTAAAATTCAAAATCATATTATTTACAATTCAAACTATTTAATTAACAATTAAAAGTAGATTAATGATTATCTCTTGTTACCAACGGATCATCGACAACATAAATAACCTTATGTATATGACGTGAAGTCATGACAAATTTACCGGACTCCACAATATGCCAGGAGAGAAAATTAACGCGAGGATAATTTTAGGGAACAATTATTGGCACTCCGCAATAGCATTCCAATACTCCCTTTACATGAATTTTCTTTGAGATATAATATTGTTAGTGAGAGTGTGGGAATACACGGATGGAGTGTCAATAGTCGTTCTCTAATAACCGACACTCATTAGAGAACACACAATGGTTTTGCAACTTGGACAAACCAAATAAACATGGTAAATAAATCAAAGTAAAAGATTGCGATATAATTATTATGTGCTATGTTTTGAGTATTACGTGTTTTACGATAAATACTTAACATCGATGGGTCCTAAGGTTGGTAAAACTGATCAATGGGTGTTAAGATTGATAAAACTGTGATACAAATTTAATTTAGATAGGATTATAAGAGTTACAAATTTAATTTAAGTAGGATTGTCATAGGGCCATATAATTAAAAAAAGTTCATCAGTAAATTATAATAATTTAATTTAAAACCAATATGTAATACCATAATAAGAGTGAGTTGATTCCAAAAGAAGGAATCGTATGACAATGAAAAGTAGATTGTGCTAAAACCAAAGTTGTCACGATTTATTTATTTACTCTTAAATAACCACAAAAATACCTATATTTAATTAATATTGTTTCGATTAATAATATTTAATTGCTAAAACTCTCTACAAACACTCTAAAAACAATTTGTCATTGTGGGAGCTTCAAAAAAGCCTCCTTTAATAATATAGAAGGATCTACTAGGTATGTAGAAGCCTAGAACCAAGTTCTTTAAGTTCGCCATTAAAAGAGCTATCAAGTTCAATTTTTTTTTCTTTTTCAAATGGTAGTATAATTTAATTTGTACGGAGGTTTCAAGTTCAAATCTTAATATTAGGGAATATATCAATCATGATCATTTCCCTCCTTATATCATGCACATAATTGATTGTAATTGATATGTCCAGTATATTCTGATGTATATTAGGAATAGATAATATTTTGTATCCTATATTAGCTAATTGTATTTAGGGTATACACATCTTGTATTTAGTATTTAAGGTCTTCATCTTATCAATAATAAACTCAAGCTTTCACAATCATAATTCTCTCCTTCTCTATCCTCTCTAATTCTCTACATTGTATCATAGCAGTCGATCATTCGACGCGCTCATCATCTTCCACCTTCTCGTCTTCCGGGTCCTTCAATTCTTGAAAGCTTCAATTGGTCGTTAATTTTGCGATCGCGGCCCTCAAATTGTTGTTCTTGTGAATACATTATTTTTCCTCTCCCGTTGCTATTTGCTCTAATTCCCCTTTGAAATTCCTTTCTCACATATTCTTTTTGTCAAATTTGTCTTTTCAAATCGTCTTTCCGATTATCCCTAATGTATTTCTAACCTATTCTCAATTTTGATCTTTCCCTTCTGATCCGCTCTACCCTCTTCTTTGATTATTTACATAAGTTTAATCCCTCTCGCCATTTTTTCTTCTTCTTGATTTCTTGTCATTCTTTGATATATTTATCTCACAAATATTTTCTACTTTCCTGTCGACAATCACCATTTGCCTCTTAATCTTATCTTCCTTATTCATCTCCTGCCTTCTCTCAAAACATTCATCTCCCAAATTATTTACACACTATTCTTTCTTCTTCTCAAATTTTCCCTTTTCTCACAAATTTTATCTTCTTATTCTCGTATCTTATCAAATTGATCTTCTCAACTTTGTCTTCATCATTGCCGATTGTCGTTACGGTCATCGGCAAGTTTGACGGTCAAATCGTCGATGTGGACAACTAGGCCGAATTGTCGTTGTTCTTGTGATCAACGAGCCTTATTGCGGAGACTCTGTTCCCACAAGTGTTCCTACCTTTGACCCCTCATTTGTTCCCTCTCTTGCCTCTTCCTCTGACTCACCTCTCCGTGACATACCTGTGCACTATGTCCGGGTAATTATTTAATTCTTGATTCTACAATTCTCCCTCCAATTATTCTATCTTTCATCTAAATTTGTCCTCTTCTTCTCGTCAAATTGTTTTTTCAACTCTCTTCTCAGACATTTTCACTCCCTGGCGGTCCTTTCAATATTTTTGGGCTGATCTTGTGACGCCCGTAAATATTGTTCTCTCCTATATCTCACTCTTATGCATGGTTTCGGATCGATCTTGTGACATTCGAATGTCCTTCACGGCGGCTTCTCCTCTCTAGCGATCTCTACATTTGCCTTTCAAGATTGGACTTACCCTCTGGCCGTCCATCTTGCGGGGGCGTATTAGGGAATATATCAATCATGATCATTTCCCTCCTTATATCATGCACATAATTGATTGTAATTGATATGTCCAGTATATTCTGATGTATATTAGGAATATATAATATTTTGTATCTTATATTAGCTAATTGTATTTAGGGTATACACATCTTACACTTAGTATTTAAGGTCTTCATCTTATCAATAATAAACTCAAGTTTTCACAATCATAATTCTCTCCTCCTCTATCCTCTCTAATTCTCTACACTTAAAGAGTTCTCTTCCCTTCTAACACTCAAGTGGACTATTATGCATCAAAGGCCCAATAGGCAAAGGGTGGGGTATCCAGTATTCCAGTATTTACATGAAACAACATCTCAAGGTTTTAAATCGGCGAAAGTGGTTTATAACGCTCATACGTTTGCATCTACGTGAAATGTAGCCCCACAAGTATGGAAAGGAACAATTGACCTCCACAAGTTTCACAATTGGTGAAATCAAGCATATTATAAAAAAAAAAAAAAAAAACTAATATTATCAAAATAAAATCTTATCACATGAAAATTTAAAAATAAAAATTCATTTGAAGGAGGAAAAAACACTCTAAGGAAAAAAAAAATTAGATTCAGGGATCAATGATGAGTTCATCGTCATTAATGTGAACACAATTTTTTTCTTGAAGTTGTCATAGTAATAGGAGCAGTGAAATTGGGCCGTAAAAAATGTAATTTTTTTAGTTTTTATTTTAACTTAGATAATATTTTTGATAATATTAATTTTGTAGGTGAGATATTGGAGAGGTATTGAATATCTCGCGATAAACTGAGAAGGGGTTCGATTTCACCAATTGTGAAACTTGTGGGGGTCAATTGCTCCTTTTAATACTTGTGGGGCTACATTTCACGTAGAGACAAACGTATGGGGGTTATAAACCACTTTTGCTGTTTTAAACCAATGACATAAAATCAACCATTAACTTAGACTCTTCTATCGAATTAAAATAAAACCATTCCAATAAAAGTTTAAACAGATGGATGGTTAAATTCATCAAAGATGGATGTTATGGTCACTCACTTTGGGAGAGTGTCCATGAACACTCCACCTATTATTGGTCATCAACAAAAAATTAATAATTTAATTTAATCATTAATTGTAATAATTTTCATTAATTTGTCACTATTGTAAATCCGGGGAGTATACGGTTCGCACCGGGTATCAATTTGTGCGATATCATACGTTGTCTGAGCTGGGTGGGGAGGGGAGTAGTTCTGGGAGTGACGAGAGTTGGTGGTCAAGAGTATGGAAGCTGGAAGTACCTCCCAAGGTAAGAGCTTTTATGTGGTGGTTGTGTAGGGGTGCTCTGCCCACGAAAGCAAACATTCAGAGGAAGATAGTGGAGGCGGACTTGAGCTGCTCGTGATCTGAAGGAGGGATAGAGAACGAAGCTCATGCTTTTGTAAGCTGTCCGGAGGTCTGGCCGGTATGGGAGAGGGCAGGCTATGACCCGGAAAGCTGGGAGGGGTATAGGTCAGGGAGGGATTTGGTGGAGAGTTGGTGTTGCGAAACAGAGGATGGGTCGTTAGAGTGGAAGTGTGTTTTGGCATGGGCCTTGTGGAATGCTAGGAATGATGGGGTGCATAGAGGAGAGGCTGGGAACCCGCAACAAATAATTGACAGAGCGGCGAGTTTTTTGAAGGCTTATCGGGAAGTCAATGAAAAAGAAGGGGGTGGAGCGGATTGTGGGGAAGAGGGCTGGAAGCCTTCATCGAATGGTGTGCTGAAGGTAAACACCGATGGGGCGACTTTGGGGGAGGCCGGGACATGCCTTGGGGTGGTTATTAGGGATGCAGAGGGCGAGGTGACGAGAGTGGCATGCAAGCAGGTGCGGGAGCGGTGGGAGCCGGATGTTGCTGAGGCAAGGGCCGCGGAGATGGGCTTGATGATGGCGTGGCAGCAAGGAGCAACTTCGATCGTGTTGGAGTCCGACTCGCTGAAGCTTATTACAGATTTACAGAAGAGAACGTTCAATTCCTCGTATTTTGGTTTAACAGTTGCGGACGTTTTTTTTTTCACGTCGTTTTAATTCCTGTATTTTTTCGCATGTTCGTAGATCTAGTAATACGGCAGCCCATGTGGCTTCACATCTGAGTCCTGTGGACTACTCAACCCGGGTTTGGGTTGATAGTGGCCCCTCGTGTGTACTTGATTGGGTAGCTTCGGACTTTGTGTCCGCGGCTACTTAATTTTTCTAGTGAAGTAATCTTTCTCTCAAAAAGATTGAGTGATTATGGTACTCTCAGTGACCATGGCATCCCCTTTCGATCAATAGTTTTACACTAACATTTTGTAGGTCCCTAAATGTGTTTATTAAGGTTAAGTCTTAATTTGTCCCGGTCCTTTTTTTGGGCGAGTCTAAATCTTGTGCTCAATCTCAATAGCAAATAGTAAGTGCTAGAGTAATAATAATATTGCATACTGTGTTAATCATAAAAAGTCTTCGCATGCTTCTGAATATATGCTTTGTCTATGGTTAATCAAAAGAAGGATTAGACTATGATTAAAGCTTAATCAAAAGCTTGAAATAATTAGGTTATATGCAATGATAGTGATTTGTGAAGAATTGGGATTGGCATTGTGACGTGGAGGTGGGGAAAAAAAAAACTGATTAAGCAGTCCTTATCATGTTATAACCCAACACATTGGCCAACATTTTCTGTGTGATAATTTTCCTCATCCACTTGCTAATGAACTAATTACTTTTATTTGTCTTAATGTTATGTTGAAACTTATTCTCATTATTATGGATACAAGAATTAGTTTATAGTCAAGGTGCTATATATAGGGTCCACACTAAACCTTGGGAATTTAGTTTCATAGTCATTTTTTTTTCTTACCGTGGTTTTTCTTATCTGACTATTTTAATTTAACTTAATCTAAGGACGAGACAAAGGATTTTCTTTTTTTTGAGCTCGACTCAAGCTAGTGATGTTTTAGGACCTACATATTTCAACTAAAAAGTTTTGATATAGGGATCCAATACAAACCTCCTACTCAAAGACTTCTCCCCCTTTTGTTTTGTTGTTTTGACCGCCTATGTTGGGAGGTATTTCTAAACCAAATGAATCGCTCACTTTTTGTAAAAATCAGTACATGATCTATTTTGCATTGCATTCTAACAGTTGCACTTGATTATTAGGTAAGCGGTTCTTTCATTTGGTATAGAAGTAGAGCTCAACTTGACCAGTCAAAACAACATTTCAAATGGAGAAGAAATCTTTGGGTATTGTCAATAATACATCCGATCTTAATTGTCTAATTAACGCAATTCATATATTTAACTCCAAACCAGCAAACCGATACTCCAATTTTAGAGAATTTGAGACCGGAAAAATTGGATGTGAATAAAGGTAGTATACTGTACTCATATAAAAGAAGAGAAGAAAAAAATGTGTGTCTTAAGACAAAGGGGTAGAAAATTAGGTGCATATAGATTATGTTAGGTATACAAAAGTGGACAGGAAATGAGAATTTATTGTATAAAATAGCAAGAGGGCCGACATAAAGATTATATAGTTCATATAAAATGTAGTTCCACTTCAACCAAGGTATCTACAATTTGGGAAACTATGCACCAAATTTTTTTAATGAGGTTTTCTGATTGTGTTATCTTAGTAATCAAATTTTCAGATTGGTGGGAAAAATAAAATAAAAATAAAGTAGTGACAAAGACGTGTGCATTAATCCATTCCACAACTTGCAATTTGATTCACGTGAGGTAGATCTTGTCACGTGAATGTGGACGTCTTATTGAATTCTTGATTTCTTGTACCAGTATAAGAAAATTATTGTTGACTTTGACAATTTTTTTTTGACTTTATTATATTTTTCTTTGTGAATAGATATGCGATCAAAATGCACTTCTAGATGAATAGTTATATCCTATTCCCGTGAGCACAAGGAGAATGGCGATCATTCCCATATTAAAGGGGTAAAGACCACATTTAAAGTAATATAAAATTTATTTAAATGTGGTCCCTACTCTTTTGTTGTAAGTCAATTCATCCATATTGTCGGAATTGGAAATTCCTATGGTTTTGGGCAACCAAACAACGATACGGAGTACATTTTTATATCATGGGAATTCTGAATTTACATGATTTTGCTTGGTAACAAAACGACCACTAGACTAAATGAATTGTTGCTTTGTAAAAACTAGTGTATATTATATTCTACATTGCACTTTACCAACACCACTACATCTTAAGCGCGAACATGTATTTCATTTGGTTTAGAAATACCTCCCAACATAGCAAGTCAAAAATAGCAAACGAAACAAAAATCTATTTAGATTGGAGGGAGTATATATGTATGCGATATGTACATGGTTCAACTTAAGAAATAAGTAAATTTGGATCATATTCATTCAAATCAAATTGTGGAATCTGAATCATACATTGCTTGATTTCCCCCCCCCCCCCACCCCATTCTTTTCAATGATTTAATTGTCTATGCACGCGATTCTATAGTTTGATCCTTAAAATGTTTTATCAACTCTCCTGGGCCTTATAATCACATCAATGGTTTCCTCTTTGGACCTCACATGCTTGTATAAATCCAAACAATAAAGCCCATCACTATTCACTAGACTCATAATTTTGAGCTGCAATATGACTAACTCAACTTATCTAGCAAGCTAAGGTTATTACTGGTCACCTGTACGGCTATACTTGTATAAAATCTCCAATAAAAAATCGTAATTGTGTATCATAAAACCCTATGAAATGTTCTTAGGGCGAGTCCCCATCATTTGACGACGTCCTAAATGTAAATGGCCATTGAAGAAAAGCTCAGTATTAATTAGCTCATTCACAAAGTCTATGTTCAGTGTTCCCTTCCCACTGTTTTGGCTTCTTTGCTTTAGATTGAGTTAAAACAACACCAATGCCAACTTGAACAAGTTGCGTTTAACCCCTCTGCCTATTTGCAAGACTTTTATGATACCCTAATATCCGATAACGTTCCAGAGACAATGTGGTAAACTGGTAAGCAGGGTTGGACTTGTGACTTGGAGATTGTAATGTATGGATCCTCGCTAGGGCACTTGGATTATCGAAACATGTAGCATCAACATTATCGCCAAAAATGGTGCTCATAAAATCATAATGAGAAATTCAATCGGTTTCTTAATTACTAAATTGAATTCACACTTCATGACAAAATTATGACTAAAATTGTTAATCAGAAAAAAAAAAAAAAATTTTAGTCATTTCATGTTTTGGTTGAGACTTGTAGTATTGTTCCAAGTAGTGTTCAACTCGTAGTATTTGCTTGGCTTTGATACACTAATAGTAAAAGTAAAGTAGTTAGGTGTAGACCAAGGTAGCTTACATCTTTATGATCTGATTTATATTAGGCCAAAAACATGTACGATAATACACGGAATGAATGTCAATTAGCAGAAAGTAAACATTTTTTAAATTCGATACACCGTATATCATATCCAATCCATATCTAAGAATAAAAAATTTGCTTTCACGAGCAGATGAATTGAACACTACTCCGTAGATAAGATTCAGTGTCATTTACATACCACATTATCATTACACTCCGTAGTACATTGATTCTACACATTCTGTCGATCAACTTGCAGGGCTCCGGTGCATGCATGTACTTGGAAGTTGGAATGTGGTTATACAAATCATAGGTTTATCTCGAGGCTACTTTCAGGTAGAACTTTTATGACATTGACACATACTCATATAGTAATATACTACTGACATTATAATTGATATCTAGCCATTAAAATGAAGCCTTTCATTCACTGAACTTATAAAATCACTTCTTTTTTGAGCAACCATTCATAACAAGGGGGCCTTTAAATTCAATCTCATCAAGGCATGCATGCATATGATCGTGTTGTTCAAATGAACTTTTATTTGTCCGACCTAAAATGGTAATGAGTCAATTATAAGCAAGATCGAAAGGTGACACTAGTTCCATTAATAACAAGACTTCGATTTGTGTCTTAGTGTTGGTGATGATATTGTGACTAGAAAAGTCGCAATGATCTAGTCTCAGTAATTGATAGATAGCGTTGGTGATGTATATGGAGAAAACATAAGATAGAGGAAACGATTTCGGGTTCTTCTTGGCTCGATATTTGTCCTATTTCTTAATTTTTTTTAGAGTGTTTTGGGAGATTTAACTAGCTACTACTTTCCTAAACTTAGCTAACGGCTTACGGCACAAGGTATAAATAAGTTTGTGCATTATCTACGCTTGAAGCACGAAAATCATTTGCGTGGGGGACATGTCAAGACCAACAAATCATTGTGTGCGACTCACTGTCTCACAGTTAGCTAATGGATGGTACTCAAATGGTTACTCGGTTAGAGTTTAGAGTCTTAAGAACTGAGATGTTATGTTCGCGTGAATGTTGTTAATTTAGATAAAATAAGTAGTAAGCTTCCACTTCGGGAAATTAAAGGACTTCATTAAGAAAGCATAAGCTAAACAGAAATAAGATGATAGCAACAAACGCTTGAAAGGCAAAGAAATATGCTAAAAAAATCCAGCTAAAAAAGTCGGAAAAACTCTCTAACAAGATCACGAATTCACAATATAGCCTATATATACAATCGATATATATGTCATACTCATGTAGGGTAGTAAATTGTATATGTCTAACGAAACGAACTTCTATGTATATAGTCAAAGTTATGTAGCTTCATGATAGTATACTAAATACTTAGTACTCAAATACATAAAAGTCATTTACGATAAACTAAACAAAAATAATGGGAGTCTATATGCAGACAAATAAAAATATGACTATGGTTAGTTTGTAGTAAAATTAATCAAAAGTGCAGTAAATTTTGTTGCATAATTTTGTAAATGTTGGATTATAAGAAAAGAGAGACAATCAAGGGTCTTTGATTTGAAAATTAAATCAATTTATTAAATTTCTTTCGATTGATAGATTCATAACAATGCATGTTGATTATACTATCAGTTTCGTATATTTACTGTAAACATGTTAAATTTACTACACAAACATATCATTTATTACTTGCAATATTAAATTTACCACACTACTTAATTATGTATACACAATTTTTCTATTGTCTACATATAAACTCTTAAGATCATCCAAATTTAAATAAGATTTTTGGTTTTTATTTACTGTATAACGGTCACTGTACATGCGTATTGTTTTATCTCCCATCCTTCAACTACGAGGGACATGAAATGAGCCCTAGATAGATAAGTAAGATAACAATCCAATTCAAGTACTACTCCATCAATAGCACACATCGATTGCATACATGCCTGCTGACTGCTGAGGCTGTTTGGAAAGTTGCATGGCTAGGGTGCACGCCTGTACGGAGTAATTGGAATATCTAATCATATACGGTACTCATCTAGCTCATGTTAAAAAAAATCCTTAGATAAATTATTCGGAAAATTTACGTGGTGCCCTTGTGGTTTGCCGTTTTACACATGATGATCACACTTTCAACTTTGTGCACGCGGTGTCCTCGAGGTTTGTATTTTTGCACGCGGTGCCCCTAATTTTAACTGACAT
>JBBYHQ010000011.1:16535998-16554698 GCA_038382645.1 Spergularia azorica | reverse complement strand
ATCTTTCAGTTATTTTTATTTTTAATGAATTTGCATAATATCTTTCAGTTATTTTTATTTTTATCCTCCTTGATAGGTTTTTTTAGGGACCCTGGAGTTATAGTTCGGTGGTTCTTATTTACACTTTTTTTCACCTTCAATGGTATAGTTTCAAGTTTGGAGCTTTGAACTATTATTATTATTATTATTATAGAAATTATTAGTATTAAGAGGCTATTAGCTTAATGGTAGAGCTATGTGCAATTTTTTGCACAAAATGTGTGGGTTCGAATCCCACATAGCCTATTTATTATTATTATTATTATTATTATTATCAGTGCTCATATATGCGTTGCATTCGCTCTAAAGTTCGTTGCATGTGGTGGTGGAAGCGTTACATTAGGGGCGTTGCATTTGCACACCTAACGCAACACAATTTCACGCCTATTGCAACGCTGCCCCATTCTAAATCAAAACTGTTGCCTTAGACCGAAAAAGGCGTTGCAATAGACCTATAGCAACGGCCGCAAGTGCAACGCTACAAAAGTGTTGCATTAGGTCTATGGCAACGCTTTTAATGGTCTAATGCAACGTTTTTGGGGGGATTGCAATATGTCTTTTATGTAGTTGTGTATATTTGTAAGTGTTCAAATCTACTTTGATTTCTTGAAACACTTAGATTCTCTTTAAGTTAGAAATGTTAGTATGTTTTAGTTAGGAAATTTGAAACTAGGAAAAACAAGAGATCTCCATTGTTATATTTTGGAGAAATGTTGTGGAGTAATTGAGATTGGATGGATGCTTATTATATATAGAGTGAATTTGAAGCTCCATTGTTGTATAGCAAAGAATCGACTTGGTTTCTTGTAGTCGAGGTTTTGGAAATTAGTATCGTTGAAACGACATAGTCGTATTGTATGTTTGTAATGTAGGAATTGTCGACTAATTGTTGTAGTCGCCAATTCCCTGGCCGGGTAGAAGCAAACGAAAAAAAAAAATAAACTCTACTCTAAGACACCGGTTTTTACAATAACCGGTGTCATATGTCACTCAAGTGAAAAAAAGAAAAAGAAAAGTAAGTACCTATGACACCGGTTTTGGTCAAACCGGTGTCAAATGTCTGCCCAGAAAAGTCAACACAAGGGTACATATGACACCAGTTTGACCAAAACCGGTGTCAAATATCTACCTAGAAAAGTCAACAAAAGGGTACATATGACACCGGTTTTGGTCAAACCGGTGTCAAATGTCCTACCAAACTGCCGAGTCTTGTGTCAACATACGACACCGGTTATTTTTTTGGACAACCGTTGTCTAAGACACCGGCAGTCTAGACACCGGTTGCAACCGGTGTCTGTATGGTATTCAACCCGGTGTCTTATGTATTATTTGGCGTAGTGTTACTTAACTTGATCGAGTTAAGTTTTAAATTGGTTATTGAACTTTCAATAATCAACCAATTTGATGTTTGGTAATTTTTGGACACCAAATTGGTGACTTTGTTAGGTGTCGTTTGCGTTGCCGTGAAGAACATATGATGTGTCCCCTTGCATTTAAGAAGATTCACTGATTTATTTCTCTCTTCTCTCTTACTTTGCTCCCCCTCTCTCTATATTTCCCAGTCTCCCTCCGACCTATCCTCATCACTCACCCCCACCACCACATCATAATTAATTTCAATCTCCAAATTTTCATGTTAGCAAAACCTAAGTTTCTAATTTTTTTCTCAGAATTCCTTAAACCCCTTTGGTAATTAGACCGCACTATGATTTTATTCATTGGCTCGGGTCTTAATGTGATTGATACACACCACTTTATATTGGTAAAACATGGGTTTTTATGTATTCAAATGGTTGGATTTTGATAAATTTGTTAGCTAATTCTGTCATTCATGTATTTGTGATTTATTAGAAGCATTAGTGGTTTTTGAATGTATTTATGGCCTCAAGATTGATATGCGATTGTGTGGAACGACAATGAGGCGATAAAAGATGATCCAAGGAGCGAGATGCCAAGTTTTGGACAAGTTTGGAAGGGATTTCAGTCCATTTACGGAAGGTCAACTTTGAAGTTTCATAACTTTCAAATGACTTAGAATTTTGCAGTGAGACCAAAGTTCTATTAAAGTTCATGATCTTAGCTTTCCAGGAAGCGTTTACAAGTCCTCACAAACCAAGTAACGAAGAAGTTGTGACCACTTGAAAAACGTCGCCAGAACCAGTATGGCGACCGAAACAGAGGCCTTAAGACAACTCGTCCCGAAGACAGATGAGTTTGTCCCGAAGCCCAGACGAGTCGTCTCTCTGAGGACGAGTCGTCCCGCTGTTGCGTCGGCTTATTTCGGATTTTCTTAACCCGTTTTGTAATATTTTAGTATTTAAGCCTAAGTTTCGTTTATTATTCATCATTCAGTATTCAGAACTTTTAGAGATTATTTTCAAGACTATGCAAGGCTAAAGACCTTTATTCTCGGATCGATTAATCGAAAATATTGTTCACCTTCAATTGTGAGTTTGACTCTAATTACTTCATTCCTTTGAGTATTGTTTATTTCTCTTGTTCTTAATGTTATTGATTGATTTATTACTTAATTAGGTTGCAAAGTAATTAATTCTAGATCTATCATATTGCTAGATGCATAATTTAAGTACTAATTGTTAGATTGTTGATTCATAAGTAGCAACTAGCCTAGTATTTCTATGCTGAACATCGGTATTAGGTTAGAGAGAATAAACATATTAATTGAAGATCGAAATCGCGTGTGTCTAGATCTTGTTAATCTTAGTTGATATCGTTTAACTGCTTTATGCATTCGCTGGATTGAATTTAGGTGCGCGTCTTTGTTATCCACTGATTAGGGCTATTAGGTAGGGTTGATCTCTCCTATTAGCTACAATTAAGAAACGATAGGAATTATATTTCTACAACTAAATACTCAACAAATTAGGATTAGTCGATAACTGGGACCAATTAGGTGAACGATAGTGGGTATTAATTGTCCGAGATCTCTTTCTGCATTTGTTTACAAATTACTCTTCTTGCTTTTGATTATTTGATCCTTTACAATCACAAAACCCCCCATTTTGTTACTTGACATACATTGATAATTACCGTTCTCTAAGAATACGATCCCACTTGCCCATTTACTACGTTTATAGGTTTGTGTGGTAATTTATATTTGTTAGGCATACGACTTTAGCCTGTCAGTGATTTCGTTGCCAGCTACAGTGGTGTTGGGCGGTGGAGATGGCGGTGACTTTTCTTCTCAAGTTGAAGGCCACACAACAAGGAACTTCGATTTAAGGCTCATTGCGGTGGTTCTTCATCTCCACCGTACCGAAGTTTCCTTGCCGACATTTGTGAGTTTTCACTTTACTCACCAAGGTTTTGTGATGTGTAACTATGGTGAACTTGCATGCACTTTTGATCCATATTTCATATGAATCAATGAAAAAAAATCTCCAATATTTTGTTGTTTCCATTTGGTCAAATTGAAATTCTTTAGTTTTTGATGTTTTTTTCCAAGTGAAATGGGTTTTTGTTTGATTTTTAAGCGAAATTATTTGATTTTGTCATTTGATTTCCAAGTGAAATGATTTCTTTTAACTTTAATTTTCAAGTGTTTTTTGGAGTATTTGGATGTCACCATTTGCGCAAAGACAACTGAAAGATTAATTTAGGCCCCAAAATTAACTTTTTTATTTAAATACATAGCACTTTTCAACATTTGGTGGTAGTGTTGTTGGGTTTCGTGGTGGTTTGTGTTTGGTGACGACGGTGGTTTGTACGCAAAGAGATAACAAGGAGGTGGTAAAAAATTCAGAAATCAGTTGGATTTGGTGTGTAATTAGTGTTCGGTGTTGGTGATGGGGGCGCGTTATCGGGATTACTCCTCCTTGATACGGATTGTATTAACTTTCTTTCGCCTCCACTTAACACTAAATTACTTTTAATTTTTCAATCCTCTATTTTAATACCAGCATTTGTGGGTGTATATTGATTTATGGGTTCTTATTGATGAAGATTTTTCCTGAGTTCATATCGATGAGGGTATTTCGTGGGTTTTTTTTCCTTTCAGATTTCTGGGGTTGTTTTTTGGGTGTTTTTTGGGGTTTTGCTGTAATTGTTAGTTGCTTTTGCTGAGACTTCACTCTTCAGACACCCCTTGACGCCTCTTCACGACACCAATAACGGAGACACCAATTTGGTGTCCAAAAGTTGCCAGGCACCAAATTGGTTGATTATTGAAAGTTCAATAACCGATTTGACACTTAACTCAAACTTAATATGTGTCCTCCAATTTTTGATATTTACGCAACACTCCCCAACATTCCATGTCAATTTTGTCGTCCTTATCCTCATTTCATTGATTGAATTTCAGCAAATTTGGGTATGAATTTTTACACGAAAAAAAAAATTGAGTATTGAGGGAATCATTTGTCCCAATTTTGGCGGTGGTTTTTTTCAATAGAAGGTGGATGTTGGATCTTACAAGATCTATGAAATATGGTGTTTTTATTACTTTTATATTAATAATTTGGGCATGCAAGAGAATTGAATTATTTGTTTGATTAGTTTGAAAAGAATTTCATAATTGAATTGACTCATAAATGTATAATAATTGCATGTTCAGATTTAAACATGCATGTGCGATGTTTAGATGTTAGTGAATTCATGGTTGGTTGTTGTTTCATAATTGTATGTTAGACTGCTAGTAAAGGAAAACTTCTTTTCATGAGCAAATTAAATTATGCCCAAAACCGAGCACGAATGATATACATTATTTAGTTAAGGTGATCTTGTAATTAGGAGCATAATAGTTGTGTTACTTGTATTTATTTGTGACTTTAGGAATTTGCAAATCGTGCTTTGTGTAGTGAAATTGTTTGAATTGTTAAAGATGGTAGGCGATGTTTATATTTTGTGTTAGTGGTGGTGGTCATCGAAATGGTCGAGAAAATAGTCGTGGTCATGGATTAGGTGGTCAGCAATGTAGGTGTGTAACTGAGGAGGAATTTGATACAGAGGCGACATTTGGTTAGTCACATAGAAAATGAGTTTGTTAATGATAAAATAAGAAGTAGGTGACAGAGATCTTTCAATTGCGTCTTCTTTTGTCCACCTTGCACCGGGAGCTCACGCTTGTTTCACTAGAGGTGAAGAATCCGAGGACTCGTTAGCATTACCTAGGAAGAGAAAGAAAAAGAATAGACATAAGTAATGTGGTGTAATAATGGTGTGTTAATACGCATGTTTTAGGCATTTTAGGGATTCTTTGTGTTTGGTTTTATCGTAACTTGTAGACCATATCATTAGGAGCGATTTGGAGCTTATTCGATTGATAAACGAGAGTTATCATGGCCTAAAACCATATGGCAGGCATTGGATGAGATCAGAAGACCGAGTTACGAGTTGGAGCGAGTTTCAAGGAGAAGATAGCTTAGGCATGCATCATGATCTACACACTAACTCGAGCTGAGGAGAGGAGAGAACATGTCCAGATTTGCACTATGCTCGACTAGAGGAGTAGAACCTCGAGTCTAGGTTTGTGGGTACCTTGACACGAGGTTGGTGTGCCTCGAGTTGAGGTTTGTCAGTATCTCGACTCGAGGGAAGCTATTTCCGAGAAGTTTCCAACGTTTGTTCTGGATTTGTATTTCGTTTTTGTTTTTGTCTTTTTGTGTTTTATTTATGGACTATAAATAAGGGCCCTTAGAAACCCTCATTTGACATCTTAGTTATCCTTCATTTTTGTATAATTTTCCTCCCATTTTCTCGAGAGAGTTTTATTATTCAAATATTAGTAAATTGATTATGGGGTTTAATCCCAAAATTAGTGTAATTATTATTATGGAAAGCTAATCCTCTTTCAAAACTCATGGTGTATTCAATCCTCCTTTTATGCTATTGTTAGAATTTCTTTTCCCTTAATTGTGTCATTAATTTTATAGTAATTAATTCCTTATTCTTTAATGCATGATTTAGCTTTGTTTATTCTAATTATCTACTTGATTAGACTTGGGTGATTAATATGATTAGTTATTCAATAGATGGTATTTGATTCTTAACCAAAAGGAATCAACTTTCCATGGTTAATGTCGCGTTGCGTGTAATTAGTGATTGTGGAATTAATAAGGCAACCAATAAATTAGATTTGATTAGTGTCGCGGTCCCCTTGATCCACCAACACCCCTCCACTACTCGCCGCCCTTCAACCCTCCAGGTCGCCCTTCTTTTTGGTAAATTCAGGGAAGATTTATTTGATTTGTTTTGTAGTAAATCTTGATTTTGTTTGGTTGGAGATGGTGATAGAGGAATACAAGTGGAAGTTAAGGTGCTTCATTCGCTTTGAACTTAGAAGAGGTGACAATCCCTCTAGGAGGTTAGCCATGGTCGCCGCATTGATCGTTATGGCCAGAAAGGAGCGACGAGGAGAGAGAAACGTGGGAGAAGGAGGGACGACAAGTTGTCTATGGTATCGTGGGTGGTAGGTTCTAGAAACACCAGCGACTGGTGGTCGGAAATTGATATTCGTCACTGGTAACGATGATCGCCGGGGTTGATGGTGGTGGGATAGCGGTGGTCGGTTGTGAGAGGGAAGGGGAGGAAGGAGAGAGCAAGGTGGTCAGGTTTAGATTTTTTTAATTTATACGATGGGTAAATAAAATGGTAATGTATATTTAATGAGTAATTAAAGGCCAAATTAACAGTGTTATAACATAATCTTGAAAATAGTATACTATGTGCAACTTTTCAAAGTACATGGGTACCGTGTGCAAAAAGTTGAAGTGTAGGGGTAGCATGTGCGAAACCCCAAAATACAGGGATACCACGTGCCTTTTCCGTAAAAATATTTATCAACTTATACATATATTTATATACTCTACGTTAGGAATATGAACGAGCTGCACCAAGGCCCAACATCCTATGTTTTGGCTAAACTCGTTAAATTCATAACTAGCTTGGGTAACCCATGCTCTAGTTTAGCTTCACTAAATTCTGGCTCAGTTTGGCGTGGTCATGTGCTCGTTGGCTTTGCATATACTAAAAGTTTGAAGTAGAATCCTAAATACTGTAAAATGACTGACTATAATTCTGCAATTTCCTTCACCTTTGAGCTGTAATTTTACCAGAGTTCTTAAGCGACATGCATTTTTTCACTCAAAATAACTTGCTAAAATATAAAATACTAACAATATATTATCTATGGTCATAATGAGCTTTCAATCAGCTTTAGCAAGCTGAGCACCATGATGCTCGTATTCGGCTCGTTTAAGTTCGAGATTGACTTGGGCTAATATTTGGGCTCGGTCGATTCGAGTTCGTACCACGTGCCTTTCAACCCGACTGCTTATCAATTAGTTAAAGTGTAGGGGAATGGTAAAAGTGACTAGTTAAATTTACCTTATATTTCTTCTCTGTAGATCCTATTATTTCTCATAGCATTTCCTTCATGGTCAAAATACAAGGAACGATTTCCTCATATTTTATTGTTACCATTCTCTATTTTTATACATGAAGATACACAATGTTTATCAATCATCACAAAAATATATAGGCCTAATAATAGTTATTCATTGTGGTATAAGTTTCTCATGCCCTCATCATAATTTCTTAGGCTAGGAATAACCAATTAAAAGATAGGTAATGCTACCCTGATTAGCAAAACCATAAGATTATTTATCATATTTAACACAAAATTTTGGGTAGCTCGGATTTGAGTTTGGTAAAAGGATAACTCATGGCGTTGGGTAGGGCAATACGACTAGTAGTTCTGATCGTGATGATCATTTCATGTATCCTCATGGCTCAACATTGTGATGCGAAAGATATTTCATATGGAGCTATAGGCAGAGACAGAGATTATCATAGCGGAACGAGGGCGACTAAGATGAAACCTGCCAACCCTTACCAAAGGCCTTGTACCTATGTAAATCATTGTAAGAGGTATCCGGGTGCTAATGATCAAAATGAAAATATTCCTTCAGTTTAAATTTTAACATTACCACACTAAAAATAGAAAGAAAGAAAAAAAAAAAAAAAAAAAAAAACCTAGCCTCTACCAAATTTCGTCTTGCTTATATTTAGGGCTGCCATTTGTTCTCATAATATGTTAGTGGCTAGTCTCTACTCATTTGTATACTTTATGAATTTCAGTTCCTTTGTATAATAAAGTTTTATCATCGTTTAGTTTTCATTTGCTACTTACTGTGATTCATTTGACTCCATTTAGGGGTTTTAATCTGACTCCTTCTTGAGTTCATTATTAGTCCCATTATGTTGTTTATTTAACACTTTCATGAGATTTTTTTTGGCTCCATTATGAGGTTTACTTGACTTCTCTTAGTTTTGTCCTCTTGATCGTTTGGTGGATACACAATAGTCGGTTTGCATATTGATCTTTTTTTTTTAAAATCGGTTTCAAAAAACGTCGTTGGTCATATTATTTGTCTTTTTCTCGCTAAGTTATACAATATGGAGTAGGCCTGCTGTGCCAATGATGTTCAAGAGATTAGTTTTGTTAATTAGCAAATTGTTAATGGGGTATTCTCGATAGTATTTGTATTATCCTATTCTATGTTGTGAAATTATAATCTTAGATTTAAGTGTTATTTGGGGATTATAAAAATGAGTTTTTCAATTTATTTAAAAAAAAACACTATTATTATAGAGTGATTCTATAATGGCTACCAAGGTGTGGTAGCCATTGGAGATGGAGTAAATCACACCGTTCATTTCTATTCCTATAATCTCAACCCTTAAACTAATTTTTTTTTTATTAAATATTTAAAAAAAAATAAAAAAAAAGCCATCCCCATTCCCGATCTCCCCTACGGCCCTACCCCGTCTTTTCCTCTATCCTCTCCCTCCCCCCCTCCGCGCAACCCCCGCCGTCAACCTGCCACCGCCCCCGCCACTATCGGCCCACAGTTGTAGTAACCACCACCTCGGCCAAAACCACCAGTGCACCGGCGACACACCGCTGATTACGCCTTGGCCGCCACCTTCCTCGACTATGGCCTCCAACCCTCCCACGTTACATCCTCTCTCCCCTCGGATCTCCCATTTACCACCCTAAGGTCACCCTTTGCCCCACTTCTTCCCGGCTCCTCGCCTAACGAAAACCACCTCTCGCCTATCCTCTGACAACTTAGAAGCCTGAAAAATCGCCGCCCCCTCACAAACATCGTCATGGGGAAAAGAAGGGGAAAATGAGGGTGGTGGAAAAGGCATAGGTGTCGCAGAGGGTGGAGGGCGGGGTCATCGGCGACATTTCGATCTCAGGGGTGGTGATGGGAGACAGTGAGGTGGAGGTACGGCTAGGTCAGGGGTGGTTTCTGTGGTGGGGAGAGGGAGGGGAGGAGGAGAGAGAAAATTAAATTTAATTATTTATAGGTCAAACTATTTAATGGTCAAGATTTGCTTATAAGAATCAATGGCTATTATTCATCGTACTTACAATGGTTACCAAAATCTCGTAGCCATTGTAGAATTATTATAGTTTAGGAAGACATTAGGGTGACAAAAATTCAATTTTCAAGCCAGCCAATTGAGAGCTTTTACTCAATTTGGTTAATTCTGCCTTTGAGTTTTCTTTCTTTGTATGTTTCCTTTGAATAACTGTTCCATTGGCCTTAATTAGCCTGATACATGCATGGAATATGTTTAAATTTTCACATAACTTTTTCGTCAATAAATTAACACAAAATTTCTCTTAACTTTAAATTGTACTATCACATATGTGTGATTACATATTCAAAACTATAGTTTTCGGGACAAAATGGACTCTTTGCGTAACGTGATGAATTTTGCTAAGTGCTAAGGGATAAACAATCGGTTTAACCTAGGGATGTTCTTATTGTAGACCGCTCTCCCTCTTATTGACCAATTTTAGATATTGTAACGTGGTGGTATATAGATGCATGCAACAACAGATCATACAGTCTGAAATTCAATCACACAACATCACTTTGATTTTGTAGACCTGTCGTTTTGTGAGCTAGGTTTCATACCTCTTAGCTCTTGTTACAAAAGTTTAAAATTCCACACAAACTTTCATTTACTTGGTAAATCATCAAAATAACGGGCAAAAGTGTGACAAACACACCATACAACACAAGTGATCACAAAAGTAACATCAGCAATTCCACAATCCATGTGTAACAATGTTTGACTTGGTTAATCCTTTACACAAAAGGCTACTACAAGTAAGAAAACCACATAAACATAATTTCTACCAATCAACTCTTCAAACCCAAAAAAAAAAAAAATTCTACCAATCAAATTAGAAGTAACTGAAAGTCATGTCAAGTCAAATGAGAAGGGTCACCAGTCTCACCACTATTTTCAATTAATAAATAAATAAAAAATAAAAATAAATAAAAAACAAACTCCAATCCAAACAAAGCCTTATTTGAGTTATTTGAGGAGCAGCTCTTTTTCTAGGCATCTCCTACACTATATGACAGCTTATAGCTTCTGACATTATTGGTACACTTCTCTTTCTAAAACTCAACTCTCTTACAAAAGAAAACTTTGGCTTGTTTCTGATTTTTGTGCAACTAAAGTTCTCTGTTTCTGCTCTGTTTTTTAACTCTGTTTTTCTTAGCTTGTTTCTGACTTTTGAGCACAAAACTTCTCTGTTACACCTCTGTTTCTCATTTTGTGTTTTGGTGCTTTTTTTTTTTTTTTTTACAAAGATTAAAAAAAAGCAATGGGAAGAGCACCTTGCTGCGACAAATCAAATGTAAAGAGAGGGCCATGGTCACCTGAAGAAGATGCCACTTTGAAGAATTACCTTCAGAAAAATGGTACTGGTGGTAACTGGATTTCTCTCCCTCAAAGAGCAGGTAAAAAACTCAAAACATTTACCATATTCTATCTTACATTCATGTTATTCATGTTAATTTGATATAAATTTTTAATCTTTGGTACAAACTCACTCGCACAAAGTTGCAAATTGAACTTCCCCCACTTCTATGGGTTAAAACCCATTTGATTTCTTTGATTCTTTCTTCAATTTTTGATAGCGAAGAGTATATGAGTTCATTTATTATACGCCGGTTCATGTTAGTCGACTCCAAAATCATCCTAAAATGTTCAATTGTAACTTAATTTCTCATAGTTCTCATTTTTCTCTCGTTCTCTGTGCTGAATTCATCACGTACCCACTTACATATATGTTCAATTTTGTGCTTAAATCAATCCCTATAAAAAGTTGAACTTTTCATCTCAATTTCTGCCACTGTATAAGATACATCTATGGTTAAATTGCTCTAATTTTTCGTAAAGATGAAGTTTTTCTCACTTTGATTGATCAAATTCTAGAAAAATGTCCACTGTTTCATTCATTGCTAAATTTTAACTTTTAAGTTCATATTTCTAATGCAATCATTTTTTTGGGAAGGTCTAAGAAGGTGTGGGAAAAGCTGTCGTTTAAGGTGGCTGAATTATCTAAGGCCAGACATTAAACATGGAGGTTTCACAGAAGAAGAAGATAACACCATCATTTCCATGTACTACAAATTGGGTAGCAGGCATGTCCCTTTTCCTTCCCCTTTAAACATACACCATCTTTTCAGACTTATAATCATTTTGCGACTGAGACTTTGCTGCTGTTGTTATCGTTCTTGTATACTATTTTTCGACCCCTTTGATGGTCTGGTATGCATAATTTGTTGCTATGTCACATGTAGATTATGATCATTTTGCGACTAGGACTTAGATGTTGTTGTTATCGTTATTGTGTACATTATTTTTCGAACCCATTGGGATCGGAATATATGCTCTAGCATCCATATTTGTTGCTATCACACGTAGATTATGAATAAAGATATGATTTTGGGACAAAATTTCATAATCATGATTTTATTTGATTTTAATTTATTGGTAGGTGGTCTCTGATAGCAGCCAAATTACCAGGAAGAACAGACAATGACGTGAAGAATCACTGGAACACAAAGCTCAAGAAGAAGCTCTTTGCTACAACAAGCAACAACAACATCATTAAAAGAAACACATTTAATCCTAAGATTAATGATATTATTAATCATGTCACTTTCACTAATAATAGCAATATTATTAATCCCATTTTCCAAATTCCTGTCACTTCTTCAACTCCTACACCACCTACTTCACCCTCCCCTACCAATCATAATTATGATCTTATTTCTACTAATCAACAAGTTTATAGTGTCCCATTTCCTAGCTTTTCAACCATGTCACATATGCCTAATTTCGACCATGACCCGGTTGGCATACCGGTTTCAACCCGGTACCCGTTTCAACATGCCTTACTGATGCCCCAACATGCTACTTCTGCTTCTGCCCTTACCAATGCTGACAGTACTGTAAATGTGTGCCCACTTGAGGAAGTATCAAGTGCATCCGGATCTTCTTCTGCTGTTTACGGGTCGAGTTTCGAGGACGACCCGTTTTTGGCCGAGCTCGGGTTCGGGTTGATGCAAGAAGAGGTGATGATGAACCCCCCTGCTTGTAACTTTGGTGTTGAAGATATTGAAGATATTAAGCCTCAAGGATTTGGTCAAGGTTTGGCTAATTAATTAATTAGTCAACTAGATTTAATTTAGTGATGAACTAGGCCCTCTAATTAAAACTAGTAATTTGTTTATTGTTCATATAATCTAGTTATTAGTACTAGTGGAGTAGTGGTGGAGTCTTGTTCATATGGTTTTATTACTAATCCTACTAAATTCACCCCATCCTATTGGTTAGATATATTGTTCCTTGTTCGTATCAAGGGGACAATGTGACATTGAATCAAATTGAATTGTAGCAACCGTAACTATTAGTAATTATGCTAGTTGTGCACCAATTTCGGCTCCTATATATCGCAACGAGTAGTCATTTGAACTCATTTTGTACTGAAACTTAAAAAAGAAAGGCCATTACTAGAAGCCTAGAACTATATGTACGCCCGAAGTTGCAATTCCAACTATTTTACTTGTATAGAGTTACGAAAGTGGGGTCGGGTTTGAGTTGAGTTATTAGTTGGTTATTTGTTTTGTATAAATGGGTGTAGCACGGACAAATATGAAGGGGGGTCGGAGCGCATCAGCATGTCGGTTAGGCCTGAAATAGTGGTAAATGTCATGAAATGTGCATGGGTTTTACATGAGAGCCAATTCAAAGACCAATAATGGGAAAGATCCCAATGTTGCTTGCTTTTACGCAGGAAAAAAGTAACGTACGAGTATGCAATTAAAACGGTCGTGAAAGTACCATGTTTGGTCAATTGGTGTGATTTTATTGTATTTGCCCCCTTATCATGAATTCATCGATCTGTCCCATGCATCTTGCATGAAGGATATACACTCATTATTGTAGTTATTGATATTGTGTAGTACATTTAGCGACTTTACTAACTTAATTTACAATGAGAAATAACGAGAAAATGAGCCAGTTATATGCAAAAACAAGTAAACACCGGAGTTATATAGTATATAAGTAGGTTTATGAGGATTTAAGTGAAAATTGCTCGTTTATGATTGGGTTCCCAATCCACCAACAACCATAATATATAAGATACTCCTCTTCCCTTAAGATCAGAGAAAGCTCAACTACCTTACTACAAGTGAATATTACTTACGAGTTGAGTACATTTGTGCTTTATTCATGAATTATTCATTGAATGACTTCTCGTTTTTTCTACCTTAACTTGCAATATAACAAAGACGTTGCTCAAAGAATGCTTTTAATTTAGTAATTTAGTACCATCAAGTAGAAATGTAGAATTGTTTAATTTAGGCATTCTATAATAAGAATTTTGTGCTTTAAAAAAGTAAAGATAAATTAGACTTTCTGCCTCAATATTTTGTAATTAGACATTTAGACTTAGGTGGTCTTGATATGTATGTTTAATTTAGAATAAAAGGTCATACAACATTCACAAACCGTGGTAAATATGTCTTTAATCAACAGTACATGGATCAATTATTACAAACAAAGAAAATTCCAATGCCATCGACAATTCACATTCTTATTTTCGTAAAAATTAAAGGGAAAAAATAGAGGAAAAAAAAAATCTAATATGCGAAAATCAATATGAAGTTGTTTGACATAAATATATGGTCAATTGGTCAATAGTGTGTGTTTGAACCAAATTTCGTTTGGACAGCTTTGAAATTGAGACAATTCTCAAAGGGACGTCCAGAGAAAACAAAAGCATACAAGAGTACTAGTACTTTCCTTCAACATTATGTGAATAAAAAACCTCCTTTGACTTTGCTCATTTCTTGTCGTTTTACTTAACTTCATCGTGATTACATTCACAAATTAAAGGACTTTAGTAAGACGGTAAATCATATTTAGATTTTTTCAAATTCAGGCTAGAAATTGCTTCCGCTAGAAATTGAACATGAAACAACTAATTAAGGGCAAATTCAATCAAGAGTTATTCATCAGATCAACTCGTTCAACCAGCTTTTAAGAACAAGGATGTACGTCAGCCATATCTGCCAGTCATATTATCTTGTTGATCCGCCGAGGTGTTATCAAGTCTTCGTGGATACGTACATTACTGGTAACAATAATTTCGTATGATGATAAATCTAGAAAATGCCGGGGAATTTTCATAAACATCTATTCAACTAGTTGAGTTAACTCTTAACTTGACAACGATAATTTCAGTCTTAAAGTTCAGCATAAATTTAAAGAGCTCGTACATTAAAGACTATTAGACTAATAAGATAAAGCAGTCACATAATCTAAACTTTTGAAACTGGTTCCTCTTGTCATTACAGGCAAATGAATATTCCTTTTACAATTAGTCACCTTTGAGAAAGAGACCTTTAGGATGAAAAAGGAGAAAAAGTTGGATAAATAATCTCTCGAAAGTAGGTCTATAATTGCAAAAATCATGTACTATATCACCCGAATTGTGAAAAATTTAATGACTAAAATTTTTGCAATTCCATAATATGCATCAAAACTGCAAACATGCATTTAGCTCCTCTTTTGGAAAAAGTTATCGTACAATTTCTAAAAATATGATTTAAGCATCAAAGTAAACTATACGACATTTTAGGCTACCCCATACACTACTTCTCTAGTTAACTAGTGTATCATGCATGTTTTTGTAAGGTTCGTGTATTATGATTTATGATCATGTAACTTACTAACTTTTGATCGAAGACAATAATTTATACTTTACATGGATTATTCATCTCTTGTTACAATTGCGAACATTATTGCATTTGATGAGTATTATTTGTGTGTTTTATGCTCATTATTATTATTAGCTAGAAATAAGAATCAAATTCCTAACAATAAGTTATTGTTGCATGGCCTATAGCTAGAGCTAGCCACTGAATTATATATAGGTGTATATCTATGCGTTATCATACGAAGTAGAGTGCGGAGTATATTATATTATCTTCATTCGGAGGATATAACATATAGTATAACTCCATAACGCATCTCATTTTTTTTAAACATAGGAGCAGCTAAGTAATGATTTGAACCTGGCCTGGGACACTCTCCAGGCCAAGTACGTAGGTTATTATACATGGATTATTCATACCTCAGTGACTTTATTAAGTTTATCATGGTCCATTTGCTTATGATTTTTGTTTTTAGATATATGGGTGTTATTCATCACGTTTATTACTAGCTAGGAGGGGAATCGGGGATCGAAGATGATCGTCATTGTCCACATAAAAACAACAACGTTAGGACTTAGGGATCGGAGTTAGGGTTTCAAAATATATATGTTGCGGGGTGATTCCAAGATCAACCCACCTCCGGTATATCAAGAAGAGCACCCACAAATAGTCTGGGAATAAGCCTCCTATAGGAGCTCCCCAGACCAGCTAACCAGCCTCCGCATGAGCTGGTAGCCTATCTGGACAAGCTGGTCAAAAGCCTTAGCTTCCGCATGAGCTGGTAGCCTATTTGGACAAGCTGGTCAAAAGCTATACCAGACGAGCTGGTCGGAGCTGGTCCCGAAACTGGTAGCACATCAGCTGAGCTGATATAGAACTGGCCATTCACCAGGAGGGAGCTGGTATGGACCCTGTCAGATCACCAAATAAGAGCTGGTACGGACCCTGCCAGCCCACCAGGTAGGAGCTGGTACGGACCCTACCAACCCACCGAGTAGGAGGTGGTATGGACCCGACCAGCTCACCAGGTCCAGACCCCGTAGGTTCAACACTCCAGGACATCTCCATGAGGTGGACTCCATTTCTGTAAACTGATGACGTGGCCAAATGGTGTTCACCCACGTGCATTATTTACAACCACACAACTAAGGCAAAGTTAGTATAAATATCTCATACACAAAGGTATGAAGGACACAAGTTTCTCTCTCCACTCCTTACACAAATACTATCTAAACTGACTTAGGCGTCGGAGGGGGCTTCCTCGATCACCCCCCCGAGGCTAGTAACGTTTCTCTATGCATGAGCAGGTCCGGAGGCTGGTCTGAACCTCCTCCAGGGCGTCTTCCCAACTTCATAACAAATCTTGATTGTCGAGTAAAAGAAGGCTAGCTTGGTCCAATTTTACCCGGAACAATATAGTAATAGTAAATAAATGATTGTCACATTATCACATGCAAAATTAACATTTCACTTCCTAGATCCTAGATGGTATGTGAATTACTAGTTTGTTATGTGGATCGGTCTTATTGTGAACTCCGTTGAATCACTAGTGTTGAATGCCAACTAAATCTACCAATTAACAAAAAGAATTCCAAAATTTTCAGAGGGAGACAAGGTGGAAATGAAAAATTCGACTTTTAACGTGCTAAATTTTATTTTGTTAGTTGAGCTAGTTAACATCGTCTACGGAATAATTTGTTTCGTAACCTTGAACGAAGTATGCTAAACTACGAAAGTGCTATAATCCGACGCTAATAATGTAGCCAAATTGCAATTGCATGCCTTAAAGTTTGATTAATAGCCGCCCCTTGACTTAGCTTGTCGTGTTTTATCTGTTTTTTACGGAGACAATGATATCTTATCAGTCATACCCTTATTTTTAATGTGTTTTTGCATTGACCATGCATTATTTCTTCGGAAACCTTTAGTCATTTGAGTCTTTGTATCGATTAATTAATATTATACTTGATATATGTCTTTGATATTGTAATAATAAAATAAAATTATTCAATTAAGAGGATTTCGGTTTCGTAAGCACGGCGTCGCACAATTATGTTTCTAGCACATTCTTTAACGTAGGAATTAGAATGTGACGAAATTATATTCATAATTTGCCAATTTGCATAAGTTTATGTGTTTAACTATGATTGTTTAGACTTGAGCTAGGACAGTGGCCAATGTTTAATGTGCAAGTGATGTAGGTGTTAGTCAAGGTTATCATTATTAGGCTCGTTCTATTAATAACCTGGTCTATTGATAGTTGTATGTAGCGCGAGGTTAAGATCAAAGCTATCTTTTCGACCACATCAAAATATTGTCTTTTAAGTATTGAGTATAGTCTAGAACAAGTTGTCTATTGACTAATGTTGACGTGAAACGAGCCATGCATGACGGCCTTGAATCTTGATACTCCCTCCATTTCATTAGGTTCTTTGCATTTGGTTTGAGTTCATCTCACATATTTAAACCAAATGCAAAGAACCTAATAAAATGGAGGGAGTAGTAAAGTTGGGTAGCATCATGTATACATGTTCATAATGTGTTAGTAATATTGTTCGGTTGTAGTGCTAAATTTGTTTCACACTTTAACATCACGTTAGCTGGGAGTTTTATTATGATTTTACTATGAAAGTAGAATTTACTTGTGACAAATTTTATTTAATTTTGCACAGCTTGTACGTAGATCGGTATCTATTGCAGGAATTTCACGGTGAATGAGCCATGGATGAATCCAATAAATGATAATTTATGGTACTCGCGCCCCTGTATATATCATGCATGTTTAACCAACTACATGCATAGAAATATAGAATAACGGTGATGAGGAGTGAATCTAATATTAGACAATATTCATAGATTATGTACTCGAATCCAAAGGTATTTGTACATTCCACCAGCATTTTCCAGATTCAACAACTATAACAATCGATCAAGCTCAACCCTAATTTCCCTCCTTCAAATACCCGTTTTTTTTTTTTTTTTTTACTTTGTTCAATCCCAAAGTAAATCTCCCCTAATATCCTTCACCCTTAGCTTGCTTCTATCACTTGGGGCTAAAGGCCTGCAACATATGAAACACTCCATTAGGATAAATGCAAATCATACACTTGATGCTTGATATAGAAGTTAAGACCCTGTTTTTAAGAGAACATTACACACTCAAGTCACATACTCGACTTTTGAATAAGAGTACAACAATCAAAAAACGAGAATTTATGATCGAATAGGTTAGTCCGACCTCCGACCCCTACACAACACCCATATCCGACACTTCTAGCAATTACATCGATTATCACAAAGCAATTATATCATAGGATGTGCTAGTAAATAGTTTTTTTTTTGGTGCCCTATACCCAAATTTATCTCATTTGGTGTACCATTTCTCATGTTAATTACTAAAAAGTAAAAATTATTGAACCAAAATGCAGTAGGAAAAAAAAAAAAAAAAAACCCCTTACAGCAAAAATTGTGGCGTGACCAGGATCAGCAAGATGGGCAAAGAGGTTGTCAATTGGGCCAGTCCCAGTGTAGATATGTTGGAACCAGGCCCCCATCACAGCCAACATAGCCAACCTTCCATTCTTGATCTCCTTAGTCCT
>JBBYHQ010000011.1:16513229-16535748 GCA_038382645.1 Spergularia azorica | reverse complement strand
GTGTTTAGGATGCCAATTTTGGTTAGTAATTCTGGGATGAAAATCCCAGCTGCACCCAACATGGCCCACCTGCTGTGCACTATCTCTGCTTGTACCATCCATCTTAGTGTCTCTGGGTCAGACCCTGCTCATCATGTACACATTTTACAACTTAGTTGAAGCTTTTGAGATCCGTGTTTGTTATATTGTGAAATAGCAGTGTCGATTAATGCAATTCTCGACAGAAAACAGTCTTATCTATGCAATCAGCTTTGTGTACATCAGAAGGTTAACTAACAAAAGAACATAAGCATTAGTTGAAGCTTTTAATGTCTGTGTTTGTTACATCTTAGACTAACATTCGACTAGTACAATTTTTAACATGATTTCATTCTAGGTCATGTAGAAAGTCTCTACGTTTTTAGCATGGGTGTTAAAATGTGTAGAATCATTAGATTCGGTTTAGATCAGTGTATTGTAAAAGGTTACATAACCTCCATATATACCAAGTGACCAAAGAACAAAATTGACCTCAAAAAAAAAAAAAAAAAAAAAAGGAACATGAACCATATACATGGCCCTAGCATCTACAATAGTTGTTTTTCATTATATCTTCAACTTTGTAGTTAATCTTGATTATGAAGTCTATATTGGCACTATTGCGAGTCTGCTAGTGGATACATGGGGAGACATTCGAACATGTGACCTAATGTAACGAAAAACTAATTAATTCAGTCTTTCTTACGACATTTTGATGTTGATGTAAGTCATATGGCTATCACACAATAATCGATGGTATTTGCACATTATGTATATTTATCTTTTCAAATCTAACAAAAACATGGAATGATCTTCATCAGTTCAGAAGTGCTATATTATGAGAGGTTACACTGTAATACTCACCAAGGCCAAGAGGGTCAAATCCAAAGTCTCCTGGAAGGCTGCGGAATTCATTAAAACAATACAATTAGTCACCAAAACAACGATAATAAAAGCTTAGTCGCAAAATGATTTAGGGTCGGGATAAACCTTCCATCGAGCCATTCAGGAGGGGTGCTGCCAGGGAACCAAATAGGCCTCTCAGGTTCAACTGCTGCTGCTGAGACCGACACCGATTTCGAGCTGACTGGTGCCTTGAATTTGGTTACCCTCAATCTCTTTCCTCCTAAGAATGAAGCCCTTGTTGCACCAACTACACTCCCTGTCTTCTGTGAGCTGTATCAACCAAACTTAGGTCACTTATATATACAGATGTGTTATGCATGTCCGATTAACATGTACAAAATGAACTTATTTATATGTTTTTGATCAATTGTATTACTTGCATACTACGAAAATTAGCGTCAAATTGAAGGATTCAACATTTGATCAACCCCGAAAAATATGATCGATCGAGTGTTTACACATGTTGGGAAAACAGAATCAACTCCATGCATTTGTAAATAAGAAATTGGTACAAAAACAAAAAAACTAGTCATAATGTCAAACAACAACACATTTTGTTATCCGATGGTTGAAAAATCGTGTCTAAGCCTATATTCCAACAAGAATAAGCATTTTTCTAAAAATCGGCTAACATGAAACGTCAACGTAACGTAGCCTAGATCGAAGCATTGAGCGAAAACAAATGATACAAGATGACTAGCCTGATGGAAACAGCAGTAGTGGCTGAGGAAGCACAAGCAGAAGCCATTTAAATACTCTGTGTGTTTCTGCTCTCTATACTTGTTTGTTTTTTCAAAGTTGGCTTAGCAAAGCTTGTGTTATGTTATGATTGCACCAAAGTAAGGGGGGGTGTTAAGGGGATACAATAAGGACCATGGGCTTATCTAGTAGGATAGATCAGTTTGGTTTCCAATTGGCTAATGTATTGCCATGTGGCATATAGAATCTGATTTCTTGTGCTTCTTCTTTGCCTCACTTGGAATAATCAGTAGTTAGTGGCTCACAATTATTCTTGGGTTTATATGCCAATATCTATGTCACATTCATGTGCTTCCACCTCAGCCTTATTGTCACACCAACTAGGCACAGGTAGATCACCTCTCGATTCTCATGCTTGCCATGAGCCTCAATTGGAGAGGATTTTGAGTGTTTTAACTAGAGGTTCTCGATTCAGACGGTTAATGTAGCGATGTTGAAATTGTTGAGTTAGAGATCTACTTATAACCATTCTACCTTAGTATTACTACTACTACTACTACTACTACTAAGAGACATCTCCTCATTTTAAAAGACTATTTTGATTGGTCATGTTGAGATCTATTTCTAGACCAATTGAAAGAGCCGGTTGCCTTAAAAACAAGTGAAATGGGTAGAATGCAATGTAGAATAAATCATATACTGATTTTTACAACAAATAAACAATTTATTTGGTCCATAAATAGCTCCTAACATAATCAGTCAAAACAGCAAAACAAAAGAGGAAGAAGTATTTGGGTAGAAGGTTGGTGTATCTTTCAACTTGATATAAGTTCAGACTAAATAAATTAGTACAAACAAAAAGTTGCACTTATATGACTTCTATTCAGATTTAATTTTTTTTTTTTTCGTTGTGATTGACGGACTCTTTTGAGAGCAATTTTTAAACCAAATGAAATGTTTTCTTAAAGTGAAAATTGACACATACTTTCAGTTCAATATCTAAATCCGAACAGTTTTAAGTATAGTGTGTATTTTATTTGGTTTTGAGGTATAAGTGTATAAGCACTTAATTAGACAAAATAAGGGGAAGCTAACTTTGGCCTCACTGCTCGTTAGTCGTGACCCCTTTTGATGTTTGCTTCTTTCCACATTTTAGGGTGTGTTTGGCCAAGCTTCTGAAGTGTTTCTGGACTATTTCTGGGTCCTAGAAACTGAAAACTGGTCAAACACTTAAAACTGAGAAACTATTTCTGGTTTCTCAGAAACACTTCTAGTGTAAATTTGCTCTTCAGAAATAGAAGCTCCAATTTGGAGCTTCTCCTCCAGAAACTGTTTCTCAAACACTGTTTCCGAGAAGTAGTTCTGTAGAAGTTGGAGCTTGGCCAAACATGTCCTAATATCCATTTGAAATCATGTTCACGCAAGTGAACGAAATGGCTCAACTCACTCATATGAGCGCATTCTTGAAGCACGCATGCTCTAATTGACATTATGACAACCTCGCAATCAATTAATAAGATGCTTTATCAAATTTAAAGAGTAAAAAAAATGAAATTCTAATGGTTTAAGTATGGAGACGACAGAGGATCAAGGTTGGCCTAGTGATTAGGAACTCACCCTGTCTGGGGGTTGTTTCGGGTTCAAATCCTCATACCCCCACCCCGGGAGCTATGCTGCTCCTTTGTAAAAAAAAAAAAAGAAAAAAAAGTATGGAGACGACACTTTAAGTTAGTTGTGCTGTCAGCATTTGCTACAAAACTGTTACCACCAAATCAAACTTTTAGTTTGCTACAATCATAATTAGATTACTAGCTGATTCAATTGTATCGCCAAATGTCAATACATAAGTTTAAACTTACTATCACTCGTTTAATTTTGCTACACCATTGCCTCGACCTTACTACAATACTAAGAATTTAAGATATGACATACCTTTTTTACCTAAACATTAGAGATCCAACGTTTCTATAACAAATGCCAAAGTTAAAATTGAATTAGTCATAGTACAATTAAGTTAAAAATAGTACAATTAATTAATTGACATCAAAATATTATCAGCGATCAAATTAAATTATGATGGTAAGACTCAATCGAGTTAATAGTAAAACTTCGTTGGTGTATCAAATATAAGGTCGACATTAGACAATTTGTGTTTATATGTTAGATTTTTTTATTTTATTTAAATTTTAAATTTTAAATTTTAAATTTAAATTTTTGGCATTCGATAAAATTAATTAAAAAAGGGGGTTTATCAATAATCCTACCACCAATTGTGAACCGTGCATAGCGCGGGTCTAAAGTCTGATTAATGAAAGTTGATCTCATTGGAATCATGAACTCTCTCCTCCATTAGCAAGCACCGTCAATCTCCTCTCTCTCTCCCGCCTTTTCTTTCCATCAAATTAAAGGTATAGTCCACCTCTTTTGTTTTATTCCATTAATTTTTTCTTTCTTTATTAAAAAATAATGTCAATTGTTTTTTTATAATTAAATCAAATTAATTTCCTTTTTTTTTTTCCTCCAAATCTCAAATCGTGTTAGATCGGTTCATATACAATTTTTATAGCTTGATCATTACGTTTTCCCGATTGAATCAGATCGTTATTCAACAATCGCGATGGATTTCATGAAGGTCTTTGATCAAACTGTTCGCGAAATGTAATTAATCAATTTATTTCTCTCTCTTATTATTTTGTTGTTCAGTTATTTGTGATTTCTCATGTAAATGTGATTTGAACTTGATTGTTGTAGAAAAAGAGAGGTGAATTTGAAGGTGTTGAAGGTTCCTGAGATTGAGCAAAAGGTTGGTCTTTTAATTCGTGTTAATTAAGTAATTTTGATTTGATTTTTATTCAATTTGTTGTACTGAATTTATTTATTTATTTTATGTCTAATTTAGTTTTAGTATTGTCGCCGAAATCATCGGTTATGATAGTTGGGAGCTCAAGAGTAGTGATCATGTGCTCTAATTGCGGATGTGTAGTGTGTTTGATTATGATCTTGAGTTGTATGGAAATCGGAAATGCTGCTTTTCGGAACGGACTCGAGTTTTTTGTGTGTGCTCAATGACACGATTTGAGTGTCGTAGTTATAATTATAATGTACCATATGATAAGTTTGATGTATATGAAATATACAGTTGATAGTAAGTATTTATGAGCTCGTGTTGGTTTTTATTGAACGCGGTAAGGAAGGAAATATTAAACCTAATATACATACGATTCTCTGACTTTGAGGAAGTAAAAGTTAAATTGACAGCTCACCAGTTGATGGTGTATTTCTGTTGAGAATTTTGCCAAGAAGCTAAGGAATTGATGTGAGGATTTGAGGTTCAGTAAGCGAATCATACTCTTATAAGAGATATAATTAGAGAGCGAAAGTGCAAAACTAGGTATCAGCAAGTTTTCTTTTGTCAAGGAAGTATGGGAACGTGACTTAAGTGGTGTACAGGTAGTGGTAGGATGTTCTTTTATTTGTTTTTTTAATCGTCGTCTCTTAGACAAAACAAGCTCTTTGTCGTTGACGATTAGAGTTGGCCTACAAGGACAAAATTAACTTGGTGAACTTCGTTTTGAGTTAAGGCCTCTAAACTCGTATTTTCTATTGCTTATATCCTTGTGCAGCTTTGAGGTAGTATTCTGTAAGGTACTTGGAATTCGAATGGTTTTGGAGCTGGAAATAATGGAAGTACTCTTTAGTACTTTGTGCTGATAATTTATCTTACATTATGGGGTAGGGTTTAGACTTTTTCCGGGACATCCAGAGGATATTTTTTTTTTTTTTTTTGAAAGCGTGCCTTGGTCGCAAGAGTTGCAGGGAGTTTTGTATCAGTCAAGTCATGGCAATGGAGATTGGACAAAAATGCTTTAGGCATGGCCTCTGTGAGGCAGGCACATGAGGCGTAAGCAGCATGGACTGTATTTGAGGTGCCAGTAGTGAACCTGAAACCAAATCTAATCATAAAAAAAGTTAACATATAATGTACGGGGCATATGCTTAATGAAAAGGCAACAATTGTCTAAAATTTGATAAAATGGGCTCCAACTTTAACCTAAATGATGTAAATTGTTATCCATCTTCAGAATGTATGCTCCTCCATCAGTTCATCAAACATTCGTCAAGATCTAGAGCTTTATCTTATTCTCTTGAACATCATTCACGATAGTAATGAGTGAGAGAATGGAGGATGATTGTGAGGATGATATGGTTATGTGTTTGATGATGACACTTTGATTTAGTGTGCAGTTCTTAGCGCTTCTTAAGCATATGGTCCTAGTTACAAGATCGTCAAGATTCAGAACTGATTGATTTGGATCATCAATTGCTGCCAAAGGAAGGGGTGTCGTGGGAGCCACTTTAGTTGGTGAAATTGACGAGAAGGTAGAGGGTGGGATGTCTTCAGAAGTAGAAGGTAGTGGTGCTTTGGACTTCAGGCTTAATGAGGATGAGGAAGAAGAGAAGGTTGAGCTAACTATTTTTTTAGATGAGTACTATTGGTAGGCTTTATGGAGTTTGTAAAGCTAATAGCTGTGGTTTCTTATATTCTTTTTTAGTTCTCCACTTTGTCCTTTTTAAGCTTCGGCACTTGAAGTGTGATTAAAAAAAAATATAGTTTAGAAATAAGCTTGCCCTGCTTCAATGAGATGTAGGCCTCATGCTTCATTGTATTAGGCCCTCATCACCTCGATGCACCTCAAGCCTATTAAAGCAAACTTCTAGATAAGGTAAGTGCGGAATTCCTTATTTGTTGGTACATGTGGAATGTTAGTATGGGGAGGTGATTGTTCTTATTGCTATATGCCTTCCTTTTGTATATGGGTTACATTTCCTATCTTTGCAAACTTCTTTTCACCTACGAAAAGATTTGGAATTTGGTATTCAGGTTACTATCATCAATGTTTCACTAGAAATGAGGGCTATTTACATACAATTCTATTGGTGGGCACAAAGCAAAACCCACTTTAGAATTGGAAGACTGTTAATGAATTTTAAAGAGTTTCAATGCTTCTAGTTATATATTTGAGCTGTAAAAGGTTCTTTTGTGCTTCCCTGTCTCCTCTTAAAAGAAGAACCAAAAAGTTGTTCATACAAATTGTTTCCCTGGGCTTAGCAATTGACCCATATAATTTATGATAGGTACTGGATGCAACAGATAATGAGCCCTGGGGTCCTCATGGAAGTGCGCTGGCAGAAATAGCACAAGCCACCAAAAAATTGTAAATTGTAGTGAACTCTTTTGTTTAAGCTGTCTAGGATGACAAGAGGATTTCAACTTATTCGTGGCTTTTCTTTTGTCATCTGCTAGTACCGAATGTCAAATGGTTATGAATGTTCTCTGGACAAGATTGGCTGAAACTGGCAAGGACTGGCGTTATGTTTATAAGGTATTTTTTTCTTGCTTGTGTTATTAGAACTCAACAGCAGATAGGATTTTGATAAAATATTCTGATGATGAGTGGTTTTGATATCTTCTTTATCCCTTCTATTTGTTTTGCCTCTCTGACAGGCACTTGCTGTCATTGAGTATCTCATTGCGAATGGAGCTGAGCGAGCTGTTGATGACATCATAGAACATACTTTCCAGATCTCCGTAAGAGTCTTCTCGTCACTGCTGATAATTTGACATGAATGCGTATAATGAAAACCTTGTTCTTATACTTCCGTCTGTTCTTGCTCTGGACTACTTTAGTCCCTCGCAGGTTTTGAATATGTTGAACCCAATGGGAAAGATGTGGGGATTAATGTTAGGAAAAAGGCAGAAAATATTGTCGCCCTTCTAAATAACAAGGGTAAGATTCAAGAAGTACGGAACAAAGCTGCAGCTACTCGTGAGAAGTGTGTGCTTAATCTTAATGATTATATCCCCTTAATTTGTACTGTAAAATGCTTATGAAGCTCATCGGTGCATTTGCTCACACTCCACAGGTATGTTGGCCTTTCATCAACGGGAATTTCGTTCAAGTCAAGTTCAGCTTCATTCGGTGGTGGCAGCTCCCAAAGCAACCAGAGGTATGGAGGCTTCAGTGGGAGATATGATAGTGATGATTATAGAGATAAGGACGAAAATAAGTATGGGGAAGATAGATTTGAGAAATTTGTTCCCAAGTCACGTCAAGGTGCTGCCACTGAACGGAAAACCACTCGGTATGTAGAACAACTTGACCTTTTATGTTATTTTTGTAGTTTGATTCGACTTCCCTTCCTGTTGTAATCTCTGCCTAGTACAGGAGGGACAAGAGAAAAAAAAAGGATTTTGCTTGGTATTGATCATAGGCTAGGAGAAATGCTGACTCCTTTTTTTAATTTTTTTTTTTTACTTCTTCCTATTTTAATCTCTACATAGCGATTTTTTTGATGTTTCCATTTCCAATGGAGCCAAAGACTAACTATTCTTTGTTTTTTGGGATGTAATGGAATAAAGCAAAATGGCTCATAAAACTGTCTGTGCTTCTTATTTTCTTATTTTGTGAAGTACCAGTCATTCGGTGCGATTCTCGAAGCAATTTTCATTTTGGGTCATCCGTGCGCAGCCTCTCTATGTTTCAATAGGGGTAAGGCTTGCGTGCATCCGACCCCCCCTTACCCCGCCTTATGGCGGGAGCCTTGAAGACACTGGGGTTAAAGATGCTGTATAACGATTTTCTTGAGTTGGTGGCTATAAGGAGTAAAATAATACATTTATGAAAATCGCGGTTTTACGACCTTCCCCCCAGTGAATTTTGTTCTTGCCTTCTGGTAGTATATGGCCAGCAGAGCAATAGATATGATGTAGAGATGTGCTAAGATTTTAAACTATCAGAGGTTAATGGTAAGGTCAGTTTTTCTTGATAGAGTTTTAAAGCTGAATTTGTCCATGTGTCATTGTTAATACCAACATCAACAAAGCTATTCCCAAAATGATTCCTTGTCGGCTAACATGAATTGTTATATGAACAGTCCCTCTGGGAGAAAAATGAAGAAGAGAAAGTAGAGGAAAAACGGATCTATATCAAATTCTCCATGTTCCGTTGAATGAATTTATTTTTGGTCGTATCCCATTCTAGTTTCAATTAATGGGTTGACAACTGTTTATTCATTTCAGCCTAAATCCTCACTATATGAGGTTTAGGACTGTCTTCATTTCTTATAGGATGAGGCCATGGGAGCCTGGGAGGTTGACTTCGAGCCAAATATATTTTGCAAGCTGTTTGTTTGGCCAATTTTTATGTTTCTATGTGCGAACACTAGCATTCACTAATTTATCTATTGGATGATTGTCTTGAGAATCAAAAGCTATGCTTCTGGTGAGTGGGGCAAATTGAGATTGTTTTTTTCATAGATGTGTGTGCTGCCCCCTAGGCCTTAAACAAGGACACACATCTGCACTTTGGAATTACATTGAATGTGGATCTTGCTTGGAGCTGTATGGGGGATCTACTAAGGTCTTATGTTCTGAATTCTGATGGGGGAGAAGACTTGATTGAATTTGGTTGGGAGCATAGTGAAATTTCTTTGCCTGTCATGAGAGACTATGGGTTTTGTGCTCCATAACTTCTTTTTGGTGAAGATTTACCGGGGCTTCTCAAGCAAATTGGAATTCTCATTTTCTGGGGAAATTTGATCTTTCTTGTGTGAACCTTGTGTGGAAACTAGTGATCTGTGCGTCAGACCTGTGCATGCTTCGCTTGGTGTTACCATATCGACATCCTTCCTTGATTCTTTTCCTTTTGGACTTTGGAAAACTTGGAGATTTGGTGTCGATTAAAGAAAATAGTTGCCTAGTCTTCTGACAATATATTGTTGTTTGTGCAGCAAGGATCAGTATCAGCCTTCAGCAGGTTCTTCAAAACCTTCGTCACAAATAAACTCTGATGATTACAGTTCCATTTCCCATGAGAGTGGAAGTGCAACTTTGAACAGCCAGATTGACGATGACGATGATTTTGATCCTCGGGGCATTACCTCATCCAGTAAGTGCTTTGTGTAGATTCATTGAAGTAGATTAGATGTGTCTGTCCACGTCTTTTCAGAGCTAAGTCTCTTCAGTTAGTCCCATGACAATGATGGGTGATGATATGGGTCTTAATGCTTGCCACCCCGGCAACTCTTTTATTTTTTTTATTTTTTATTTTTTCTCTTGCTCATGTGTGTTTATGCGTTCGTATTTTCTATTTGTTGGGGATTAGGGGCAGGGTCAGTATAAATCTTTAAACAGTAAGTCTTGTGTAAGAGCGTTTCACTATATGTTATACTTAGACCACTTTACTTTTAAGGGATTCTTTGAAATGAGTGTAATTGTTACAAGAGTAATAGAGAGAAAAACAAAGGAATGGAAGAAGTAGTGGTGGTGTTGGATAAATGAGGAAGAGGGGGTGAAGGTAATAATTGCTTTCCTCCCACCTACGATAATTCATTCACTCCAATTGGGATTGTAGCTCCCCTCATCGCTTCTTTCCTTCTCCTTATGCCATCAGGTAACCCACACTTTCCCTCTTTTTCCTTCTATTTTGGCTTCTTTGACCCCCTCAATAATACTCCCATTTCAGGCAATCCTTTAGGTCAAAAGGGTTAGTTGTGACAGTAATTTTTTCTTTTTGAAGGGTTAACTTCACATTATGTGACTTACTTAGCAAGTGATAGTGACCTACTTAATTTGAAAGGAACTCACCTGATTTAAAAAGTGAGCTGGTAGATAAAAATGTCATTTGCTAATTTACATGTTTCACCTTTAAGGTGAGTGCGTTACTTTTGAAGATGAAATGAGTCCCTTGTGATAAAAGTGCTCACTTTACCCTAAAATGTGAGGGACGGTCTCACATTAACTCTTTTTGGAGATGGTCTTTATTTGAGACTTTGTCATCTTGCAAATCACAATATAGATGCAAGGTATCAGGTACTTTTGTTTATGGTGGCCTGAAACTCTTGCCTTCTTAATGGTCAGCGAAATTTTGGTTGTTTAAGCTGTCGCTAAGATCTTATTGAATGGGATTCATTTTAATTGTAGACAGTAGTAAGTATTTTCAGCAAGGATTTGGTTGTTTTGTTAAACTCAATATACCATTGGAACTTGGAACTGTTGAACTGATAATATGCTGGTGGTAGTACCAACTGCACCCTAAGGTTTCATATCATACAATCTGGATGAATCCGTACTCAGACACAGATGTAGAAAATGGGTTCAACCTGGAAAAAATAGAAGAGTGACTGTGATCGTTTATTAGAGAAGATCTGGGGTTTTACTTTCAATTGAAACATTAAATTTGAATATGAAGCATGATTAGAGTTAAAGGGCTGGAGCCTGAAGTTTTCGGATGCTTAGGAGAGCCGACTTGGGTGGGTGAGATACGAAAGAGTCAAAACTGGCCTTTTTGATTATTTTGCCCAGCGCAAATTAGCCCTTTTTCCCTAACTCGTAATGCAATGTGTAAAAGCTTGTTTTCAGGATGTCGGCTGACCTTGATTCCTTGTAGGCTCGACTTAGAATTTTCTTTGTTGAACTCTTGGGACCATGCAGCGGTCAATATCAGTGGAAAGAGCCTGGACAATGTGCAAATACTGTTATGAACCATAAATTTCTACTAATTGAGGCATTAAAGATTAAAGCTAGAACTACAGTGCAATTATGCTTAGGTTTAGAGTCTAAATGTGTGAATATATATTTCTCATCACCAAAATGCTCGAAGGTTTTGATGCAACATTATTTTCAGTCAGCACCATAGTCAATTTGCTTATGCATGTTGCATGTTTGATGAGTTCCTTATCTATTTCACCTACATTTTCTCTGTCTTTGACTCTGAGTGCATGTAGTTTCGATCCAACCTTTCAGATGTCAAAAGTTCATTAGTTTGTGATCCCACTTGTTCGCCTATGGAGATATACCTGTTTTTTTTTTCTGCTAATGCTTATTGTCCGACTCTTCTTATTTGCAGAACCTGCTGCTGGAACTTCACCACAAGTGGATCTCTTTGGGGAGAGTTTAATAGGAGACCTCTTAGACGCAGCACCTACTGCTCCACCAAAAAGTAGTGGCTTGGATAACAAGTCATCCGATGTTGATCTATTTGCAGATGCAGATTTTGTTTCAGCTGCTTCCCAAGTTGAATCAGGGGGAAATCCTCGAGCTCAGGTTTGTTTCTTGTTGTTAGTCTCGGATTGTCACAAAGATTATAACAAATACCCGGCACTTATTTGTAGCTAATTATATAATTAATTCAGTAATTTAGTTGTTTTCTTATCCCTTTTCTTCTATTAGTTTTCTTGCTTTGACTTGTATGACGATTCAATGGGAGATTGCCCCAATTTCTTCAAGTTGATGCAACTAGTAGCATCTTCTCCAGTTATGAAGGCTCGAAGGTCTATATAAACTAAATATGATGCGGACAGTCAAGAGACCTCATTGTTACTGAGAGAGCTTTGACTTAAAGTCTCCGTTTGGTTTGAAAGATATTTTTTGTCTTCTTATTTCCTTAGTTTGGTTTCAAGGGGTGGGGGAAATGGGAAAAGAGAGAGGAGGAAATTGATCAATTTGTCTCCTCTTCCTAGCTGGAAAACTTATTTGCACATGTGTCTCTGCCGTCCCGTTTCTCTTCCTCTTTTATCTTATTTTCAAATTTTGTATATTACAACCAAACTAAAGGAAACCTGATTGCAGACCCCTTTTTCCAATTGGAATTTGATTCGCGATTGAATGCTTGTCCTCCAAAAATATATATATATTTTTTACCTGAAGCAGAACCTTATTGCTTTAGATGGTTCAACAACAACAACAACAACAACCAAGCCTTATTCCCAAAATGATTTGGGGTCGGCTAACATGAATCGTCATCCAATAACCGTCTTGTGTAAGCCAAACAAATTAAAAAACATTGTGAACCATTTAGTAATATTGCTTTAGATGGTGTTTTTTTTTTTTTTTTTTTTTTTATGGTACAAAGAAGCGGCTAATGCTACGGGGGTGGGGATATGAGGATTCAACCCAGGACAACCCTTAGGGAGGTTAAGTTCCTATCACTAGGCCAACTTTGATCCTCCTTTAGACGGCCTTTGTATTACATCTTTTCTCTGCCTTGTCCTCCTTAATTCTGAATGTGTTATTTTTGTTCAAGTTATCACCCTCTGACTTATGTATCGAGGATACTTGTAGGTCAACGTTGATCTCTTTGCTGCACAACCTGCATCATCTGCTGCAACTTCTGCAACAATGGACTTCTTTGCATCCCCGGATCCCATTGTTCGACAAGAATTGAAGTCTGAAACTTCAGGGCCCTCGAATGTTAATTTTGTGGATCCTTTTGCTGCTGTTCCATTGGACAACTTTGACGGGTCTGATGTGTTTGGTGGATTCACCTCTCAAACTGGTCAAGCATCTCATGAACCCACTGAGAATACCCTTAAGGTGGGTGCGAAGATTGAATCAAATAACAAATCACTACAAGAATCAAATGCACATGGAAAGAACGATGGTTTTCAGGTCAAGTCTGGAATTTGGGCTGAGTCACTTAGTCGTGGACTCATTAATCTTAATATAACTGCGCGTAAGTTCATGACTCTGAATTCCAATATCTGTTCTCTTTTCAATTTCATGTTTCCCCTTGAGTGTGAACTTTGGCTGGCTATCAGAAAAGCAGGGGTGTAATGAGACCTTGGCTAACCAACTACTCGAAGTATATAATTAGAAACACTGCATTTTCTGCATTCTTTTGATATGAAGAGTAGTTTTTTACTATATAAATTGACCCCTCATAATCAATTAAAACGTTTCTTATTTAAGTTTTGTTTCTCATATATACAAACTTGGCCCTCCCTGTTTTGGATGCGCCATTTAATAATTGGGCCTCTTATTTTCTGTTAACTAGTTGGTTCACCACCATAGAGTAGAGTAAAATACAGTAGAGAAACAAAGAATGAGAACATGTGTTATGTGTGTATTCTATAACATCTTCCTGTGGTCTGGGAATTGGGGTGAAAAATTAAATGCTAGAAGATTGTAGTTTCTTGTGAACAATGAGTGTCCAAGAGTGTGATGATGTTAATAGTTCAAAAGTTACGAAATCTTGGCTAGAATTATGATATCATTGAGGTTAGATGTGCTAGGAAGGAAAAGAAGATGTAGGAAAGACAATTTTTACATATGTCGAAATAATCGAATATGTACCTGAAAATCCTCACCCAAATATCTAATACTAGTATATATTGAAAAAAAAGAAGTAAGGTGAAGAACGAGCCTTCTACGAATTATAGTAAGTATGTTTGGTTTTTTGTTGTGGAAAACTGTAAATGGAGATGACGTTGATCATTGATGGTTTATTTCTTTCTTTATAATGGTTGAATTTATCACTAGGACTTGTTGAGACCGATGTGGGAGAATTCCTCCCAACCTTAAATCTCTCTCTCTCTTTTTTTTTTTTTTAAAAAAGAAAAAATGAAGGCTGCTGAACTATATTTAACAGTGCTGCATCTCCGAACACTGCTCTCATTCTGTTAATAGAAAATCAGTGCTGCTTTGCGTCTCCATCCTGTACTTTTGCTGTTACTTAATGCCATTCATGGACTCTGCAGCTAAGAAGGTTAATCTAGCAGATATTGGGATAGTTGGGGGTTTGAGTGATGGTACTGACGATATGCAGAAGGCACATCCAACATCTTATTACATGGGAACATCAATGGGTCTGGGCTCTGGGCTCGGTACGAGCAGCTACAACCCAACATCTGCTGCTTCAGACGACTTTTTCTCAAGCTTCACCAGCAGTCAGCATCACTATGGGGGCTTCCAGAAATGATGCCTTTCATGTTTGCAAAATTTCTTGTTTCTTTGGTCTTAGGTGACCGCAATATTTGATTGTTTGATGAAAGGATGTTCAGTGTCAACCATATTTTTGGCTTCTCATTAGAATTTGTTTATGGAGAATATGTCTATTGTCATGTTCGCTATCCTAACAAAATGAGTTGATAGAGCGTCTGTTATGTAAGTCGACATTGTTGTATCAGTATGTAATGTTGTATGTATCTGGAAACACGGCCCCAATAATATCTTCATTTGATTCCATATGTCCGAATCATTTCCTTTGGGCATAGACAGTTTTTGGTAAAACACTTGCTACTGGAATCAGCCTCTGAGAGTTTTTAACATATAAGTTAGATTCGCATAAGTATGAAACGCACAGGGCCAAGCGTTGAAGTTGATGGTAATGTTCAGCTCTAGTAGCTACTTCTAAATAAGTTGTAACTTAAGCTTTAACAACCACCTCAATGTTGATAAGGCCAATAATGAGTTTGGCCAAATTCTTAGACTAACTTGTACTCGGATAGAAGATCAACTTAGTCAAATCATACTGAGAACAATTCATAATTTTTCGGAACTACTTCCACAGCTATTGTAGCTACATAATGGAAAAATATAACGGACATCCATTTTCGGGTTTGCACATGACCATTTTCAGGGGCACCATGTGCAAACCAGAAAATTCATGGGTACGATGTGTAGAGATTTAAGGACTAGAGCTACGATGTGTGTATCCCCAGAACACAAGGGAGTAACACGTGAATTTTTTGTATTAGATATCGGAGGTGATTCCTCTATTTGGGAAGATCTTTCAACCTCTTTGAACATATCACTCGTTCCTACTTGCGTGTACTTTTTTCCTATTCATAGAATTCCAACATTTTCTTACAGCTAGGAGGTTTTATTGTAGGAATCAATCGTGCTTTTTTTGTTCTCAGAATGTCATGTTAAAATTCATAATACTACCTTTAAGGGCTTGCACAATAATTTTAGACGTTTTTCTTGTGCAACTTTTTTTGTACAAAATCTCGTGTATTGTCCAATTTCGGCATTTATGCCATTTTTCAAATTATACCATTGATTATGGTTGCCACAAACTAGTCATAAACACATTTTTTTATTTGTCTACATTTAAAATTTCTAACATTTCTGTTTCTCGTTTCGAGTTTCTTTTGATGAACTTGAGAGTCGGATTCCCCCGTTCAAAAGTCTTTCAAGCACCCGCACCTCTTGTCAACTCTTGAGATTATTAAGTGCATTTGCTCGAGGGCATTTGGCTATAACATTTTGCCAAATAATGTAAGGCTGGGTTTTGTTGTAAATAAAGATGAGTATGATCATCGATTGTTTTGCTTTTTTTTTTTTTTTTTTTTTCCTAATCCGAAGCAGCATGCACTGCTCTCATTCTGTTAACACTTCTATTACAAGGTTGCTGTGTTAAGACATTTTGCCACTAGAAATTTCAAATACCTTTAATTATAATTAGTTCCAAATTTTGGCAAAAGAAAGATACGAGTACAACAAACTCAAAAAAGAAGAAGAAAGGAACATTAAATAAATGATAGAAGCAGAGCTTCAATCCTTCAGTAGATGTAGATCTCCATTGACAGTGCATTTCAGCAAGCAGCCTTTCACAGGGATTGTTGGGGGTTTACCTGCCCGATTACTCGTTTCTGTTTCCATTTCAGTTGGTCGATGTTTGCATTTTTTTACACCAATATTTGGTATCTAAATCAACAACTGAAACAATTACTGTAAATATGTAGAGCCTCTATATGAGCATTCTACTCGGGCTACATGTGTGTTGGCAAAACAATTACTGTAAAACATGTTGTGCGACTGTGCAACAAAAAAAAAAAATAAAGGAAGTTGAAATCAGACCTTCGTATAAGCTCTGGCGGCCAACCAAAAGCTTTGTTTGAAAGACTCCCCAGATTTTGTCGCCTTAAAACCCCGTACACGAGTGCAAGTCGTTAGACAATAAATATAAGTTCAAACAAATTGGATGTGATTTACAAGCTTCGTTTACATGAAAGATAAAGAACATACCTTTTGCACATGAATGCGACATCATCTTTCTCCTTCACAAATGTTATTTAATTACCAACACTTACAAATCTCTCACCAACAACTCCAAGAGGCAGTAGTCTCAGGCTCTCAGCCTCTACACGGCCCATGCAACAGGAAAGGTATTGGTGTTCTCATCCTTTGCCACTACTTTCAAAATCATCCCTGTAACTCGTCCTTGTGATAAATGGCACACATCGCTTAACAATCTCTTCTTCACATGCTTACAGCCAAAAATAAATCCTATTAAGAGTTCTAAGCTAAAAAGTCTCATCAAGCTTTAACTTTGCTAGCATGCAGCTTCAAAGTTACTCTTGTTCTTAGGCTCACATACACACTTCACCAATTTGCCTCTCCCTTTTTCCCACTCACATTGACATCTGTGGGTACAATAGATGCTTAACCTACCCTTTGTAGGAAACTTCAACCCAACTTCCAGTTTGATAGGCCTTTTGAAGTCTAATTGTGGGTTGAAAACTGGGTCATGATCACCTTCACTATTACTGTCAGAACCACTAACACTCCTTAATTCATCTTCTTCTGAAAACAAAACCTCATCATTTTCGAGCTTATCAACCTCTTTATCTTCTTCTGCATCTCAAACTAGAACCTGTTCTATGTTTTCTACTCCTACCCTCAAGTTACTCAAGACAACATTATTTCAAATAAGGATATTTTGCACAGTAGCTCTGAGGTTCCTAACATTTACAGATGGTTCAAAATTGCGCTCGAAGTCTTCGTTATTCTTTATTTTAGGTTTTGGAATAACGTGCGTCTAACACCGTTAATATTTTTTTTTTTTTTTTTTTTTGAGGTCACCATCATTAACTCTTACTCACTATCTTAAACCCGAAATTAAATTAGTTAGCATCTAACCTTTAAAAAACGACACCAAAAAGAAAAATAAAAAACACACCTTCGCATTTCTTTGTCCTCTCTCATTCCCCCTTCCCAACCACCACATGCAGCCTCCCGCCACCACCACGACACCAACTACCACCTCCACTGAATATTCTCCAACCAAATTGACCGCCTTCCAACTCTGCCGCGACTCCAATCCTAATTCGCTGGCAAGTGGGGCTCTGGCGGTGGTGGCGCCTGATTGCCTTGTTGTTTGGTAGTGTGTTAAGCTATTAAACTATTGTCGGATCGGGTCATCAACAATCATCTTAAACTTTAGTTGAGTTAGTTCTTACACATGGCATCATAGTAGTCTCATCGATCCTAAAATCTCGAGTTCAAATCTTAGCAGTTTTCTCCTTTATCAAGTGGACTATGAAGCACAAGGATGGACACACCTGTGCATTATCTCCACGATTCAAGCCAAATGGCATTCAAGTGAGGAACGTGTTAAGGTTAAATACCCGGCCCGAGGTCTAATACTCCATCGAATGATACTCCCTATGTCCCTTTCCCGTAGTCTCTTTTACGACGTCCCTAAATTTTCTTTTCAAAACTTACTATATTTACTAGGTTTTAGTTGGCAAATGACGAGATTAAGCTCATAATCTATTTTCATAATTAACCCACATTTAACAACTAATCAACACCCAACCTCAACCCTCCCCTACTCTCTCTCCTTCACCAAGCGGTTACCACCACCGGCCAGCTGCGTCAACTTGCTAATATGTTCGCCCATCGTCAATCTATTATTCCACTGCCAATTTGCTCGCCTTAGCCACCGCCTTGGCTGAAAAACCCGTCCTTCCTCTTTCTTTCTCGAACTTTATGTCCCTTTCACCTCGCTCCGACCTACCTACCGATCACTTGTAACACCCCAGGATTATGAAAAGTGGTTTATGAAATTTAGTTTGTCCCACATTGAAAAATTAAGGCTCATATGATATGTTTATAATAAATCCCTACCATCATACGACTAACAAGACCTTTACCTTTTAAAGCTCATCAAGAAAAGATATACGAGTTTAAGGGTGTCTTCCTATCTTAATGGGTTATGTAGCAACATGTGGATGTACTAGGGCAAAGCTGACACCAGCTGTCTAGCGGTGGAGATCTTGGACCTATGAATATTGGTATGAATTAATTTAGGTGCAACGGAAACGTTGCATTCTTTAAATAAGGTAGTTTGTAACACCTAATGATTATGAAATTTGGCTTGTCCCACATTGAAAAACTAAGGTTTATATGATGTTTATCATAAATTTATACAATCATATTACCAACAAAACTTCCACCTTTTACACCCAAGGGAGAATATATGGGTTTGGGTTGTTACGACGTATGGTAGGTCGGGCTATTACATCATCTTTCGATCTCCCTCCCACCCCTCCCTTTTGTCCTCTTCATCTCCCTTTCTCTTCCCAAACTCTCTCCCTCTCGATCTCTCACTGGCTATTCCTTTTTTTAGACATCTCTAAAAGATTTCCTCATTTCGAAACTCACTATATAGGATAGGTTTAAGTTAGCAAATGACAAATTTAAGCTCATAATCTAATTCATAATTAACCCACATTTAACAACAAGTCAAACACTCAACCTCACCCCTCCCCCCCACTCTCTCCCCTTCACTAGGCGATTGCCACCTCTGTCCAGCGGCGTCAACTTGCTCCAGCCCACCACCGATATGCTCGCCCCCACCGCCGATTTTCTTGCTCTAGCCGCACCTTTGGCTGAAAAACCCAACCTTCCTCTCTCTTTTCTCGAACTCTCTGTCCCTTCCACCTCGCTCTAACCTACCTCTCACCTTTTGATCTCCCTCCCATTGCCTCCCTTGTTTCTTCTTGATCTCCCCCTTTCTTCTCAAACTCTCCCTTTAGATCTCCCTCCCCCTCCCGGATCTCCCTCCTTCCCTCGCAATCTCCCTCTCTTACACCAAAAATCGTTCGTCATCTGGGAAATCGGCCCTTGTAAGGTCTGTGGTGGCTTAAAGGTTGTCGGAAGAGGTGTGAGTAAGGTGAAGTAAATTAGATTAGTTTGATGTTTACCAATTAGCCTCACCCAAACAATGGTTAAGATTTTTTTACTATAATTCCTTATGAAGTGTGTAAAAAAGAATCAAGGAATGCTTTTTGGGACGGATGTAGTATATACTCTCGAACGTGAGTTCGACAAAAATATGCATGACTCAATCCTACTCCATAGAATCATCTATAGTACATTCATGGTGAACACCACTCCATAGAATCATATACTCTCAGATGCAAAATCCTACTCCATAGAATCATCTGTAGTACACTCATGGTGAACACCACTCCATATATAGAATCATATACTCTCAGATGCAAAATCAGCATTCTGAGTAAGACTAAAACACCGATACCAATCCACTATACTCTGGATGCACCATAGAATCATATACTCTCAGATGCAAACGCAAAAGCATTCTGAGTAAGACTAAAACGCCGATATATACTCTCGGATGCAAAGCATTCCGAGTACGACAAAAACCCTAATGGGTAAACCCTATCCATAAATTCATATATACTATGGAGACTAAGATACTGATGGCTGATGGCTGAGACTGATGACTGATGATCGACGACTGACTAAGACACTGATGACGGCTCATCATCAACTCTCATCAACCCTCCTGTGTGCTCACCTGCCAACAAGAAAACAAAAGATTTGAACAAAAAAATTGTCAATACGAATACACCTAAATCATACTCCCTTCGTCCAAGTTTTGATCACCTCACATCTAAAGAGGGTTTGCCACTAACGGTTAATCGAAATTCCAAAAAAAATCTTACTAGGGAAAATATAGCCCATGATCACCTATATTGTTTTTTTTACTTTTTATTATTATTTACACTAGTTTACATTACTAAGTTTATAAACTTAAAATGTTTCGCATTTTGTTTTTGTAAGCGGGCCGGACCGGGCCCAATTTCGGGCCATAGCCAAGGGTTGCCTATATTATTGCGGGCTTTGGGCCAAATATAAGGCCCAAACTAGGGAAAGTCGGGCCAGGCTATCGAGTCGGGCCCACTTGATATGCACAAAAATGGATGTTGACCAAATTGCCCCTTCAAGTTCTAATCTACCATCACCCATTTATTCCCCTCTCCTCGTGCCCCCCAAACAACAATTCTGATATCAAAATAGCAAGAACAGTATCAAAATAGCTGAAGAATTAGCAGATAAGGGATTAATCTTGGAATAGATCTCCGAAGCAGTCTGGTTGTCCCTGCGGCAATTATGATCTGGCTTCTCCGATAACTTCCCCACGAAGCCACACTCCTCACAGACAAAATACTTCCCATCTTTATGATGACTTGAGTTATAATGTGCTGTAGATCCATTGATACGGAACCTGACAAGAGGAGAACAAGCGGTACAGTAGCTGTGCTGATTGAAGCGTTCTTGGCGGAGTTGAGCTTCACTCATACGCTTGCCATTTGCCGTCTTCTTATTAACCATTGTCACTAATATCACAGACAGGTGATAGAAGAAACGCTGTTTTTGGATTTGTAACCAAAACCCTAATTGGAAAGTGCGACATGAATTTTCGATAATTGGGGGAAAATTTCTTATAGGAGTATAGTATAAGGGAGAGTGTGAGAAACGGCGGGCGTAGGCTTTACCGTCGGTTGGATTGGACTGGTGGTTATTGTGAAATTTTGATTTTGTACATTTTACAAGTGATTTGAACAAAGTACAACTATCTATGAACTTGGAAAATATAGATCTATAGTTGAAACAAAACATGATAAAAAAAATCATTATAAACCCAAAAATCTTGTCAACCCAATTTTGACTTGTGTGTGTGATTGGTGATATTAATTGTTCAAGTTTTGGTTCTTCCATTGAAATATAGATCTATGGTAGAAACAAAAACATGACCAAAAAAAAAAAAGAACCTGGTTGAGATTAGTTGTTCATATTTTGGTTCTTTCTTAGAAATATAGATCTATGGTAGAAACAAAACATGACCGAATAATCATTAGCCAATAAATCTTCATACTTGTGTACCAGATTTGTGATATAAGATCTACAGGTAAAAGAACAAAAAAAAAAAAAAAAAAAAAAAAAAAAAAGAAGAAGATGGGAGAATGATTGAGAGTTTCAGGAGGCAAATGAATTGAGGATATATTAGAGGGGTTGAGGGAGGTTGGCTACACCAATCACCGTGATTGGCGAACTGATGCCAATCATCGCGCTAAAAGACAAAAGCTAGCAATTATCAGAGTTGAAGGGTCACAGTGGTGAAAATGTGAAATAAAACATATTACTAGACACTAGTGATGGTGGCGGAAGGGAGGTAGGTCAGCCACATGTGTTCAGGTTAACGTACTGGTGGTGGTAGAAGGGAACTAGGCAGGTTTTCTAGGCCAATCACCGTGATTAGGTGAATAGTGTCTAATCACTGATTCAACTTTTGCAGTTTAGTCCCTGATGTTTTTATTGCTTGTTTTTGTTTGTTAAACACTTGTAGAATAAAATTAAGGTTATAATACAACTAATTAAAGATGCAACAGTAGATTAACACAAAACTTTTACAAATAAATTACAAAACTTAAGTGCAATTTAGTTTAATAAACGTAATTAAGGAGTGATTAGCGAAATTACGATTTTTTCTTTATATAACTTTTATGGTACTCACTATCATGCATCTACTACTTATGATAAACTTATAAGCCCACCATGCTCCGTGATTTAAGATAGATTAATTGGAGAGTTTCGACCAATACCTGAACTTAATTAACTGGATCCTCCGATATTATATAGCTTTCTGCTTTGCTGGGGTGGCTAATCCCAACCACGACTAACCTTAGATTAGGCACTAACCTCGAAGTTGGATAATTTATATTTGATTAATCATCATAAGGTTCGAAGAGATAGTTTTCCCGTAGATAGAAACTTGTATCAATTACTGAAAGATTACAGACTGAAAATTGAAATACATTTGATGCTCTCTCAAACTATGAAATTCTCAACAGAACTTGAAATTCTCAACAGAACTTGAAATTCTCAACAGAGTATTCTTGATCTAAGAGACATGGGAGTTCCCTATTGATCTCTCAGTTCTTCAATACTCTAACTGAAAGTTTCATCTAAAACTTTCTCTCTCTAAATTCTTAGTTTTTTCTTGCTTGAGGCTTTGTTGCT
>JBBYHQ010000011.1:16496854-16513129 GCA_038382645.1 Spergularia azorica | reverse complement strand
GCTTTTTTATTGGGAGATGCAACACAAATTTGCCACGTGGGCGTGATGGTTAGCCTATTAATAGATAAGTATAGATACAACAATGGTGCCTTGTTTGTCTATAATCATGTGATTAGATAACGCGTTCAAAATTCGGATTAACCATAATGATGCCTTGTTGGTCCATAATCATGTCATAATCATTTGATTTACGATTTACGATTTACTATTTACGATTGTCTGTCCCTGCCAAAATTAAAGTTATGCACAATGTTGCTTGACTAATTTGCCCTTTCATTTGGAAAATTTGCCCCCATCCTTTCTCTTTTTGTCATCTTTTCGTTGGAAATTTACATTTTACTACACATTGTGACATTGGATATACTTAGAATACCATGAGTTGTATAGTATTCAAGATTATACAGTTGTCGTGGAATGTATTAAAGATTGTACGTTGGTGAACCGGTGATTGATGTTACCTTGAATGAGCAGAACTTCCTTGTGCATAAAGAAGTCATGGTGCATCTAAATGTCGCGCATGTAGAGAAAAAAAGAACGTCGCCAACAATATGTCATTTGTTTTCCAGTCTTACCTACTGTTTGGTTTTTATCACATATCTACTCTGTTGACACTCCATTGACGTTCGATGGTATTTCTATATGTATTCTCGTCATTGCAAACAAATTTACTAAACAATGTTCTTTTTATACATAACTAATTGCGTCAGCGTTTGCTTTGTTTGAGTTTTATGTTCTCTGTCTCCTCACCGTAGCTTATTGTGGTCTTCTAGCCCAAATCTCCGAACACATTTTCATTCGGCACGCACCTGTGAGGAATGTTGGTATATTATATGTGATTTTGCCGTGTAAAAATCGTGAAGTAATTGGACTTAGTGTTATAAACTGTATTGCAGGTCCTCTGAGAGGGTAGAGCAGAAAAGGGAGTAGACAGAGTCGCGGTGTTGACATGAGGCGTCTTCTTTTTGCGAGGATGGAACAACTTTGTAATATATACTGGTACTTATGTAATGTTGTTGCCGTGAACTCTTCTGTTTTGGGGTATTGTAGGTGCACGTATAGATTCCAGAAAATAGATAGCTCATGGACACACTACTGGTTCACTTGAAACATGTTTTGTTGTAAGCTTTTTTGGTTTAATATAACTTTGTCATATCAAAAGAGGTCTCTCTTGTTCAACCCAAAAGCACTATTTGTTGCTCTATATCTTCAGCAGTCACTGATTAGCAAACAAGAGTTTAATTGTTTTAGAGCACGACTGACAGCCACAGGTCCAGTCCTTAGGCTGCACGTCTCTATCGAGGTAGAGGGGTGGTCGGATATGCAACCTTATCCTTATATATCGAATTTTTGGCGCCATTAGAGACCAATGTATGCTGCCAACCTCATCCTTATATAAAATGCCGTCAAAAACTCTCATGAGTTCGACATATTCTCCAGCATATGTGAAATCTAATCTATCTGATTCAAAATGAGCTTTGCAGCATATTAGAAACCATTTTGAACGCTATCGGAATCATCTCGTAATTTCTGCAAATCTAACTCTTTATGATAGGTAAATTTAGACCCGAACGAATGAAATAATCCAAGAGCATCGAGCTTGGCCAGAGTTTTATGATGCAGTTGCTAATTATAAGGGTCCCTCCGATTCAGGCCTATTTGTCTGTTGTTAAGTTTATGGTTCATTTGATTCAAGCTTGGCCAGAGTTTTATGATGCAGCTGCTAGTTTTATGAGAAATGAGGTTATGGGAAATTTTGTGGATTGAAGAAAAGATTGATTGATATGCCATCTTGAATGAAGATGATGAATTGATTTGGGAATATGCAAGTTTTCATGTGAATTTGTGATGTTGAAAAAGAAAAAGGGCCGCAGAGGGATGGAGTAGAGCTGGCAAAAGGTCGTGTTCATGTCGTGTTCGTGTCCGTGTCAAAGATAAACGTGTCGTAAAACCCTTGACACTAACCCGACCCGATTATTAAACGTGTCGATAACCCTTGACACTAACCCGACCCATTTATTAAACGTGTAACACATTAACAACCCGCCTAACCCGCCTAAAAGAAAAGTTCACAAAAATTACATTTTATTAAAGAAAAATTATATAATTAAGGTTATTGTGTCTATGTAACTCATCATTAATAACAAAGACTAGTTTTAAAAAGAGTAATTTCCTCAATTAGATTATTTAAGTTTTGAATTGGGCTCTATACAGCTTAAAAACTAAGGGCCTGTTTGGTATCGTTTTTTGTTTTCAGTTTTCAGTTTTTTTGAAAACCAAGTCCCGTTTTTGAAAACCAGAAAAAGTGGTTTTCAATTTTCATTTTCTATATGACTATTATAGACCCAAACAATTTAAAGTTAATTTTGTAACTTATTTAGCTAAATTTTTTACGCAAAAAAAACCAAAAAACTGAAAACGGCAGTGATATCAAACGGGCCCTAAGGTTGTCATACGAATTGACAAGACTAGCATATCAAATACAAATAAACGGGTAAAATTCGTGTTTGTTTCGTGTCAAAAATTTCAACACTAACCCAACCCATTTAGGTAATCGTGTTAGACGTGTTGACCCGTTTAATTAAACGGGTTGAAAACTCTCAACACTAACCCGCTATTTTCGTGTGCGGTTCGTGTCGTGTTGTCGTGTCGTGTCAGCTTTTGCCAGCTCTAGGATGGAGAGAGGAGCAGATGGAGAAGACGAATGCGTAGTGTAACGAATGCTAGACGTGAGGTCCTTAACGGACTAGAAAAACGTTTGGGGTCTTGTTTTCAAAAAATATGAAAACGTTGGACCCCAACTTCACAGTTAACTCAAGCTGAGAGGATAATCGAAAATGTAGTAAAATGATTTTGATTTTTGTAACTAGGATAGTAGGATCTACTGCATTTGTCTTATTTCCTACGTGAATGCACGCGGATTGTATACTACCGCCCAAAGCAAACACATGAAGGTTATCAAATCAAATCAAAATTATTCTTATCAAATCAAATCATAATTATTCATATTAATTCAAATCAAATCGACACATTCAAATCAGAATAGAAAATTACGAACTAACTCGTGAAACAGGGCCTTAAAGTATCTTACAAACCCCAAAAGGTAGAAAACATTATAGACTACCATAAAAAATTATACTAATAGCCCAGGAAAAAAAAGTTTACAAGAACTATCTACAACCCTTTAGAGCATTATCCGAACTGCATGTTCTGCTCCCAAATCGGAAATCCAGTGAAGAATTATTAAATTGGGGTATAAACCATAAGGGGGTTTGCACTTTTGAATACCTATCACGCCCCGAATATAAATTTTTATATAGCTCACGCTTTTCCAATTCAAATATTCCCATGTCGTGGCCGCCATCGGAGACATGATTCCAAGAATCACATGCATCATCTGTATAATAAATATAGTTGGAGTTACAATAACCAGCTTCGATTTCGTGAATTGCCATTGAAGAATTATTACCGACGTAAAAGGCAACATCGCCAAGGTTATAAACTTGAAACCATTTTCTCGTGTCAAAATCAAGTTGATACACAAAAAACTCCGCTGTTTGGTACACAACTTCGTCCTCCTCATTCGGATAGAAATATCTATCTCGTACAACCATGAAAAGATCATCACCCGAGAGAACCAGGTACAATGCAAACCCCACCGTCAGCTCGTCCAAAATATTTGGAGGCGGATATACATATGGTTTAGCTTCTATACCAAGATATTGTGGGGCCCTTATAAGCGTTGTACATTTAGGGAAGTAATCAACGACGATAAATTTCTCGGGATCACTCAAATCGCGCACATCAACATACAGAATTGAAGCATCTTGGTATAAAATTAGTATTTCGGCATCACGGCAAACGACCTCTGCCACACGATCCACCCGGGAGACGCCACTAGTCACGGTCAATGATGATTCAATGGATTTCCATGACCGATCACCGGGCTTAGCGAATGCTAACTTCTTCGTTGGATACAAGTAGGTGACAAAAACAATAAAATTATCTTCGTCTACTTTGAGCGCAGATGCCTTGATGATTAAATCGGATATCTTATACGCATCAACAACTTCGTCATCCTCGTCATCGCGCACCCACTTGTAAGGCAAAGATGATGGGGGTGGTAGGGACATTCTAGCTTTCGTGAGTGGATTTAATAGATAAAACTCATAATCATGAGTTAATATCACAATCCAACCGTATGCAGTACCCCAACATCTACATTTGCTAATCTCAGGGAGTTTTGATTGGTAACACTTTTCCGTAATAGGATTAAATATTCTCCTTTGGCAATCAGGATTATCTTCCGTGTACTCGGCTAGCAACAACAATGGAGTTGTTTTCACATTAAAGTCATTTTTAATCATAGTGACATTGTGATTCCACAAACAACAGACATCAGAGAAATAAGCCAAGTCTTCGAATCTCATTAGAATGTCATAGAGAAGATCAAAAGGCATCTTAGACCAATCAGCCATGGAAAAGTGAGGACAAAGTTCCAACAACTGTACCAAATACAAAAGTTAGCATTGAGAGATGGTAATAAAAATCTATAGAAACATAAAGCATTTAGAAGGATGGTAATATAAATAAATAAATCAATATAAAAATTAACCCGATGTGAATTTTTTTTTTTTTTTTTTGGAGCTTTAAGTTCTACTTATCAATTCTCACTATTTTCGAGTAGCTCCAAGCTTTGTCCATCTCTCTCCTCACCATTTTCTTCGAGCTTTGAGGGGAGTGAGATGAACAAAGCTTGAAGCTACTAAAAAATGGTGAGGATTGATGAGATTTGAGAGAGATGGGTAGAACTTAAAGCTCAAAAAAAAAAAATGGTGAGGAGAGAGAAGAGAGATGAAGAAGAAATGAGAGGAATCTATGATAACTCTAAATTTTTGTGAGAGACAATTATCTATTCCACCATTTTTTTTTATCTCCTTCCTAAATTAATTTCTCTCTTACAACATATCGATCAAGTACGACATGCATTTTTTTTTCTTAATAAATTCAAACAAAGCAAATCAGGTATATAAAACATGTTGATCAACCATATACTCGCAAACAAAAAGAGTAACACGTAAGCTAATGACATGGAATTAAACTTAAGACAACTAATCCTAGTCAATCTCGACATGCCACGTGGTATTTGTGGAATTATTTTAAGTTGGGTGTAATCCCGATCTTAATTTTGGTAAGGTAATCTTCATTGTAGTTACACTAATTACACCATTCGACGTCATTAATGGCTCTCTTTCCATTGTGAGTCCTTTTTTTCTCTCTCTCATTCCATTACGTTGCAATACTTAGGGTCTTTTTGGCCAAACTCCAACTTCTCCATAACTACTTCTGAGAAACAGTTTCCGAGAACCAGTTTATGGAGAATGAACTCCAAATTGGAGGTTCTACTTCTAATGAACAAATTTGCACTAGAAGTGCTTATCAGAAACCAAAAACAGTTTCTCAATTTTAGGTGTTAAGCTAGTTTTAGTTTCTAAGTCCCATAAACAATCCATGAACACTTCTAGAGTTTGGCCAAACTCACCCTTATCATTCAACCAACCATAACCTTAATATCTACACCGTATGATGCTAGATAAGGAAAAGACAATTAACTTTAATAAATTCAAGGCACAAAATGACAATAATAGGCCTGAAAGAATAGAAGGAAAATGATTCTATTGACAAGTCAATCCACCTTCAAAGAGTGAAGTTCAAGAACGAATTGATGCTCACTTAAATCCAGCAAGAACATTGCTACAGAATTTTACACAACCAATCACATAAAGCAAGACCATTCTGATTTTTAGGTTGTAAAGGTATAGTTTGGCTACGAACAGAACATACTCGAGATTGGAAGCACAAGGCCAAAGGTTTAAGTTGCTGGTAATGCGTGCTTTACTTAGCTCAGCTTAGCTTCTAGCACAAGTTTAAGTTTCGGCATCCTCTACATACACACTAATTAAAATTCAAAGCCAATCATCATTGTTGTAGCTCAGCTAAACATTCGAGTATTTCAAGCTTCAATTTAGAATTCAACAAAAATGCAGCCACATTGTGTTTTACTACGACGGCAACCTCCGCAACAATCAGCTATCAAGTGACATATTCATAAAGCTAAACAAATTTATTCATCTATAAGTGTGAAAAACACAAATGATCAGACAACACTCCCTGTAAAAGCACCATACCCCATAGACATATCACACACTTAGAGGCGGATGTGAAGATTCAAACTCGGGACAACCTCTAGATAGAATGATTTCCTAACCAATAGGTCAACCTTAAATAATTCAGTGACACGCCCAAGAAATCAGATAATTTTGCACCATTCAAGATCAACAACGAATGAATAAAGGGTCTGTACGACAAAAATAGGTGAAGGGAAAGATAACATCAGAAAAATGTATTAAAAACCACAACATAAAGACTCCAAATCGAATCAAATAGCAAACACATCAATCATCGATGTTATCAATAAATCACACACGAAAAACGAAACAAAGAAAAGGGTTTCGGCAAAAGTAGATAAAAATACATATCTCGTCACTTAACACTTTTGTTCCTATGAACGACACACAGAATCCTTGCTGGCCTCCTCTCTATCACCTTATCGGCCTATCCCTCTTCTTCTCTTTCGAATTAGATTTTTTTTTTTTTTTTTTTTTTTTATAAAGGCCGTTCGAAACTTCTAACTGGTTCGGCGTGTTGAATGATATTCTTTCTTGATTCAATACGTATATATACACAAAAACTTTCCCTATTCTATTGAGATAAGAAAAGCGTGTACACACTAATATATACCTTCCATCTGTCTCAATTTAGTAATATTTCTGAATTTGTCTCTCATGAGGCCCAGCCCAACACCTATAAATTAGGTCGGCCAAATCTCATGTTATTCGCTATATAAATACAACGAGGGGGCTCCTATTCTTATTATCTCAGAAAGAGAATTAAACGTAGGCAGTAGTTGCTTCGGAGAAATAATACAGGCAGTTTTACCGTACGATAAGGGAGGAAGACTTGTACAGAGAGAGATAAAAGAGTCGCTTCACTCGCACACTTTGCTCACTTGCTGTTCTTTGTACAGAGGAGATTGTTCTTTAATACAGCCGAATTCTCGAGGAAATTAAAGAGCCAGGCGATTCGTGTAGACGATTTTTCGAGATTTGATTTTTGTACGCAAAGATCAAAAACAGAGGGGATCTGCTAGGGAGTAGATAAGTCCATAACAAGGTATGTTGATTTTCGTTGTTGATTATTGATTTTGCATCCAATATGTTCTATATCGTTATATATACTTAAAAACTTCATGGTTGCAGGGGTGTCATTCCACTAATGTTCTATTAACCGGTTCGGTTTCGGTTTCGGTTTCGGTTTCTATTAACTGAAATTAATGTAAGTCGAACCTAAATTGTAACTGTTAAACACATGTACATTAGGGATAAACCTGTTTCTAAAATTCGGTGCTGTTTATTAATTTATTAGAAAGTGCGGATAGTTATTTAGGTTTGGGTTTTGCGGTTAGGTTATTTTTGAACACCCGTAAATACGACTTAAAATGTACCTCAGAAAGTAATACGATAATCCTAGTTCAAAATATAAAGTATAGTATTACGGAGTAACCTACAAGTATAGTATTAATATACTATAATCCTAGTTCCATATATAACATATAGTAATAACGTATGTGCGGCGTAGTGGTCTGAAGAAGTTTGGAAGAGCCTGATGAAGGGAGAGAAGATAAAGAATGCGTAGGCGTGATATGTATTTGTGTGGGGTGGGTAGATTATTCTATTTCTCCTCCGATGATTCTATGGTAATTGTCAGTTTTTGACAATTAGGATAAGATCTAACTATAGTTAGTAATTAAATAATAATTAAAAATATTATATAATCTATGAAAATATAAATTAGATTTATTCAAATCTATGTCAACAAATGTCTCTAACCTAAAAAGATAATAAATAAAAAAGTTGTTATTGGCATACAAGGCTACTGACAGATATCATTCTTTGCATCAAAATTTTACATCCTAGCTTAGAAAATCTCGGCCACATAACTCTATCAATCAAACAACAATGATCATCAGCGATCAAAGTTAATCCCGTCGAATAATGCCCGAAGCCCCACCCCACAAACAGGACGCACTAGCGGCAGCCACCGCCATCCTCTTCCTCATCCTCCCCGGCCCCTCTCCGGCCTTTCTACTCCCTCGCCACCACCGCCGGCCACAGTATGCATCATCAGAAGCGGAATCTCCGGCGCATCACTATCTCATTTCCTTCGAAAATACTCGCCGGAGAATCATCTCCCAGTCATCGGCACAATCGGAATCTTCGAGCACAATCACAATCAGAATCACTATCTCCAACGACACCTTCGAAGCCGGTGCGTCAATTATACACCCTAAAAATTACCACGCCTCCAATTTTACCGCTAACTTGAAGCTAAAGAAAAGGTTCACCCACCTAGCTCCGCTTGTTACTGGTCCGAGATTGATTTGGCGGGTTGTCGGGCGTCCTCTGGTGGTCATCGAACGACTTTTTTTTTGGTTGCATAAATTTTATCTTTTCTAAAATTGCGAATTATTCAAGTTTTCTTTATTTAAAAAACTCAAATACATCAGATAAGATTTAATAGAAAAAATGAAAGTAATTAAGGAAAACATATTTTGAGTACCTAAAAAAATATTGTATTTTGTAATCATGTGTTGTAAGATGTATTGTAAGAACTTTTTTTTAACCATGGTTAAGAAAAATTGAATGGTCGAAATTTATTTTATCCTAATTTAACGGTTACGATTTCATTCCTTATCCTAATTGTCAAATACTGACAATTATAATAGAATTTTTTATTTCCCCTATGTCATTTTATTGCAATTTTACAATATCATGTAAATTTATTTAATCTGGGGCAGGATATTCACAAGGATAAATGAGATAATTTTCAATTAACTTATCCTAGCGGTAACTATCTTATACCTTACCTTATACACTTCTATAAAGTTTATACACTCCTAGCGTTTCAAACAAGACTTACTTTAAGGCTCTTACCGATAGACATTTGTATCTCTTTCCAAAAAAATTAACAAGTCATATATTTTATATATATATTAATAGATATATCCTCTATAAGTGAGAGAATTTAACTTGCCAAAAGCTAATTCAAGCGTAGCCAGAGTAGTAAACTAGTTCGGTAAAGCAATATTACTATCTATCTCAATAAATAATTTTGTGATTCGTACAGGGATTTTAGTTGCTGCCGCCGAGGACGCGCTTTTACTCAAGTCATGGCTGATTGGTCTAAGCTGCCGTTTGATGTCTTGTACGAGATTGTGACGAGGTTTGAAACAATTGAAGACTTGGTTTATTTCTCTGTGGTTTGTCGTTTCTGGAATCACTTTACCAGAACGTCTAAAGAGAAGTTTATTGTGAAAACAACACCATGGTTACTTTTAAGTGAAGACACTGAAAATAATCCACAATGTTTGAGAAAAGTTTTCAACCCGTTCAATGATAAGTTTTATCAATTGAAACTACCCGAGACTTTTGGTTGTAGATGTTGGGGCTCTGCATACGGTTGGCTTGTGACATATACTGAATCTCTTGATTTACAACTTTTCAACCCATTAACCAAAGTTACAATGTCTCTCCCACCCATTACATCCATGCCTTATCTATGCAAAGGTAATTTTCTTAACCCTGAACCTTGGACGCTTCTGAAAATGAGAAATTCCTTTATTAAAAAGGCGTTCGTGTTGAAAGTAGGTGTAGATGATTTGGTTGTTTTCTTGTCCTATTATTTTACGGGGAGAAAGTTGGCATTTGCAAGACCCGGTGACCAACCATGGACCTCCATTGATCACCCTGGACACACACGAGAATATGAGGATAATTTGAGGGGCAAATTGGACTATTGTGTGGGCGAGGTCATCTGTCGTGGAGCCCAAATATTGGTCTTGTACTGTGATGGTTCGCTCATGTATCTTAATAACTCTGATTTAAGTGATCCAGAAAAACTTGTCGCGAAAGATCATTTACCCACTCCCTACATGACTTTGACTGATTCGCGAAATCTTGGCATTATGCTTAGAGAATATATACCTACACCTCTTGGGATTTTGGACGGCTTGGATAATTTTCAGTATGGACTATATATGTTTGAGTCATTTGGTGATCTATTTATGGTTGTGCGAGACAGGTGTTGTATTGAGGAAGTGGAAGGTGCAAAGGACCATGAGTATGGAACATTTGGGTTTAAGGTGTATCGGCTTGATTTTGATAATAAGGAATGGTCTGAAGTCCATCACCTTAATGACACTGTCCTTTTTGTTGGCTGTGGTTCTTCATTGTCAATCCCTGCAATTAGAGCCTTAAATAGTCAATCTAATACTATTTATTTCGCAGATGATCAGGATGATAATCATCGTGGCCAACTTTGTTGGGGTTATGACATGGGTGTTTTCAATTTGAAAGATCGTCTGACAATAGAAGAAATATACGGTGACTATTATGCCGACTCGAAAGTGCAATCCGCTTTGTGGTTTACGCCTCGGTGGTGTTTAAAGAGAGACACCGTAATACTTACCTTATTAAGGTGGAGTATTCCTTATCTACATAATTCATTCGCATGGGTTGGTAACGATTTAAATCGAGGAAATCTAAAACTTCCTTTAACTACTGGCTTAAAACGGGGGAATCTAAGAGCTCGACATTAATGAGCACAAAATACCCAAAAATTATATTAGATAATTACAATTAGCTTGCTGGCCTTGTGGCTTATCTTTTTATTCTGTCAATTTCTTCCTGCTTATCATGGGCTAATAAAGTCTGTACACAAATTTACGAAACTGTCGTGGTCCACTCGAAAGTCGAGAGTGGACCGTTATTTCTTCCTGCTTAATCATGCGCTAAACTAGGCAAATAAGGTGATACATAGAAGTATAGAACTGCTCCTCCTAATTTACACAAGTTTGAACAACTTCTTAGCGATGTCTACGAAATGAGTGAGTAGCAGTATTTTGCAATTCATTGAGTGCTTGAAAATGGTTAAGTTGCATATTTGCACCACCATGTTGTTTGTTACGTTTTACGTAACTTATTAAGTTGTAGTATTTCTTATCTACCGAATACATTTCGCATGGATTGTTAACAATTTGAATCAAGAGAATCTAAAATTTCCTTCACAGAGATTGCTAACGATTGGTTTAAATCGAGGGAATTTAAGACCTCAATATTAAATAATAGGAACGTTTTTTAATATTGGAGGAGTCAAAGGAGTTAGCTTAGGGAATTGGTGCTCCAAAAAATAAAATGAACAAAACTTTGCTATTTAGGATTTTTTTTAAAGGAGTGCATAACACACAACACTAAAATCAACTGATTCACACTCTTTTTGAATTGTGACTGATAAGTTATAGACCTCATCGGGTTTATAACTTGTTAGACACACAGAACTGGAAACTAAATTGAAAGGCTTCTAGGAACTATATACTTCCTCCGTTTTTTTAGGCGTTTTACGTTTCGTTTGAATATGTGAAAGGAGTTCAAATGAAACGTAAGGAACCTAAAAAAACGTAGGGAGTATAAACTGTAACCAGCCGACATCTTAAGCGAGATTTCAGTCAGTGAATAATTTGGCTTATCACGAAGAAATAATGCAATGCCTCTACTTTTAATTTTGGCAGCCCATATTGTCACGGTAGTTTTCTACCCTTCCAGTTCCACGGCCTTTTGCATTGTGAGTTTGTGACATGCTACCCCTATTTTGCTTTGTATTGAGGTCAGCACTTCTATTTTAGCGTGGACTATTACCCGTGACAATACGTCTGACACTCTGACGTATGTCTAGGCTGCTTATTTTCGATCGAGAAAGACTTTTTGTATATGCATATATACTTTCAAATGTATATCCCTCATTTCTCTATCACATTCCCCCACTTTTCTAGTTCACTCTCCTCAATATCACCACATAAAAGTAGAAAAAATATCTAAATTACCCCCCATATATGTTTTGTGATGTGTATGGGATATACATTTAGCCTTACTCACTTTGCTTCACTGAGGTACATCTAAAACTATCACGAACACAAATAATTAAGAAAGTAGAGGCTGCTAAAACGAGCACTAGTAATAAATCTTATTTAAGAAAGACTGCAACAATATCTCAACCAAGTAACTACATACAAAAGCTAAAGGTAAAACTAGAAATTAAAGTAGAATAACTTAATTAGAAATAGAGTAACTCAGTGTTTAAGAGAATGATTTTTAACTCCTTTGAGCATTCTGCTTGTGCAGTTGTTCTCTAAGCGCGTTAAGCGTCGCTACATACATTCTTTGTTCGCAAGGCAGACAATCTAAAAATCGGGCATAAACCACAAGGGGGTTTGCGATTGTGAATATTTATCACTTCCGAAATATATGTCATTGAACTCACGGGTACCCAAATGAAAAACCTTTGTGTCCTCACCTGCTTCAGTCACATAAAACCAAGAATCAGATTCATCATCGGTGAAATAAATACAGTTTGATTTCCAGTTAGCATCATTGACAGCGCGGACCGGCATCGAAGTGTTATTACCAACATATAAAGCAACATCCCCAAGATCATGGATTTGCGTCCATAATTTGGTGTCAACATCAAGTTTGTACACCAAAAAATTTTGTGTTCTATAATATTAATCACCCTTATCTTTTTCGATAAACACTCTGTCTCGTATAACCATGACAAGATCACCAAATAAGTCGACCAAGTACAGTGAACAAGTTCCCAATGAAGTTCCGGCCAGAATCTCCGGAGGTGCAACCACGTATTCTTTAGCTCTAATACATAGATTGCTTTGATCAACCGGAATCATTTGAGGCGCACCAGGCAAATAAACTCTAACAACAAGTTTTTCCGGGTCACTTAATGGAAGCATCCTCGTACAAAATTAATATTTGGGCGTCACGATATAGGACGTCAACTGCACAATTACTTCCGAAGGGCTCACCCGTCTGTGGCCATGGAAATTCAATGGAGGTCCATGACGGTTCACCCGGCCTCGCAAATGCTAACATCTTGTTTTGAAAAAAATAGGACACGAAAACAATAATCTCATCTTGATCTACTTTTAATACAAACGCCTTGTAAATAAATTGGGCTCTTATCATATTATCAATAGTAACCCGGCCCTCGTTAAAATGATCCTCATTTGGCTCCCACTTGTAAGGCATACACATTGAGGGCGGGAGAGACATTCTAGCTTTGGTGAACGGGTTGAACAAATACAACTCAAAATCGTAAGTATAGGTCACAATCCAACCATACACGGATCCCCAACATCTACATCTGCTGATTTCAGGGAGTTCCAATTGGCAACACTGCTTACTGATAGGGTTGAAAATTTTCCTTAGACAACCAGGATTATCTTCATTGTTTTCGGCTAGCAATAACCATTGCGTTGTTTTCACACTGAAGTCACCATTAGTCATAGTAGCAATGTGATTCCACGAACGACAAACAGCAGAGGAAATAACCAAGTCTTTAAATGTTTTAAATCTCGTAAAAATGTCATGGAGAATTTCGTACAACATGTAAGACCAATCTGCAGCCATGAATAAGCGAGGGCAATGTCCCAACAACTGCACCAAACATTCAAAATTTTGCATTAAGAGTAGGGAGTGTGATGGTTATAAAATGCTATGTTATGCCTTATGATGATTGTAATTTGAAGTATCTTATTTTTTATGGGTTAACAATCCAAAACCTATCTCAGTCTTATTCTTTAATTATTTTTTTGTGAATATAGGAAAATCTAGGAAAATGTTTATATTACACAAATTAGTTGAAAAATAGAGGTAGGTGTGAAATTGCACGAATTGAAAAGTTAAGGTGGTAAATTGCTCAATTAGAAGTTAGGGGTGCTCAATCAATTGCACAATTGTTGAAAGTTTAGGGGGCAAATTGCCGCTTTCGCCTTTTTTTCTAAAATAGATATCAAATGTTAGGGGCCTATTGTTGAGATCGTCTAGTGGAAGCTGGAGCCTAAAGAAGGGCGAAAATAGCAATCTCCTCTTTAGGATTTTCTAGAAGCCAAATGCTAGAGGTGTATGGTTAAAGTTGTCTAATATGTCCATCAAATTTTTGCTACATTAATTTTATTCTACAACTTAGTGCCGTGCTCCATACTTCGACTCAATTTGCAATTTACCCCCTTGAAACGACTTTTCGGTGTTTATCCAGCTAACTTTCCCGTCAAGCTCCAACAAGCTAAGAGTGATGAATTGCACATTGCACAATAGTTCAAAATTGATCAAATTAAAGCTAATTAACCATCACTACCGTTAAATCGTTACTGCAGTTCACATCAGTGAGCTCTAGCTAGTTCTCTTAACTAAAATTATCTTATATGCAGCCATTGTATCTTACCCATATGCCTATCTAGTAAATTAACATACATTATTAAACTATATATCAACCTGTTATACATGAATCTCGTAGCTAAAAATTGCATTATTATCATGAACGGAACAATGAAGCCATGAAGGGTTTGTTCGACAAAATTTCATGAGCATACAAGTAAGCAATACGCCATAATTAATTAGAATCAGGCACAATATACCAAAGAAAGGAAAAGGGCAAAACAAAAGGCACAAAGAAAATAATCCAATCAAATCGAGTAGTAGCTAACCATACAATAGTTCAGAAATAATTAAAGCAAACCATCACCACAGTTAATGCAGCTCACACCAGATTAGAGTGGACTAGTTTTCTAAACTAAAAGATTTAAAGTATTCTTAGGGAAAACAATCAGGGAATTGAATATGCTTATATGCTTATATGCTTATATCAGGGGCCAATAGATAGAATTTCTTAGGGAATTAAACTATCAACGTGTTATACATACATGAAACACATAGTGACATGCAAAAAATTGCAGCATCACGATTCATAATTAATAACGAAAGAATGAAGGGTTTGTTCGGCAAAAGTTGATGAGCGTATATGCCAAGTAAGCAATACTACTGTAATTAGAATCAGGGACAATATACCAATGAAACGAAGAAAGGGTAAAACTAAAAAGCACAACGATAAGAATCCAAATTAAATCGAGTATCAAACAGATCAATATAATCTTCTATCAATCACACAAGACACTAAAAAAACAAAGAAGGGTTTATTGGACAAAAGTAGTTGAACATACATGTAATAACTTTTTTTCCTCCGGAAAAACTGCTTGACCTCTTTCTTTCACCTTATCTCATTTATCCGACTATTGTTCTCGTCTAACTTGTTCGAACTTTTCCTTTTTTCACTAAGATTATTACAACACTTGCGATGTTCTTACCTTAATTAATTTAAAATATCTACCTTTTAGCACTAGCGAGCTTAACTAGCTAATTTGCAAGTATGCAACTCACTTTCCTTTATTTGTTGGGTAGGGAAGTTTTTGACGTTTATTACTATTGTTACCTAAGTTGACATAGAAACAAATTTACGGAGTACAATACATAGCCGCAAATTATACTGCTCATATATATGTTTGTTACCTAAAATCGGGTATAATCCAAAAGGGGGTCGTTAGTAATTTGATTATTGAGGTTGTTGGACTAACTTTACGATCCTAACACGTGAGTAATTTGGTTATTTAAGGTTATTCGACTTACCTTAGTCCTTACGGTCCTAACACTTGTTGAGTTGTTTGGTTGTTTATAGGAATCTGTTCACCAAGTGCTATATGGAAAGTTGCAATTCAATGGACTACAACTCTCCAAGTGTGGTGTAACTACAGACGTCTAGATATCTGGTTGATTCGAGTAGTATAGATCGATCTCTTGTATCAATCTTGTTTGACATAGTTTGATTATAGGTGTCTTAAAACCGTTACAAATTGGCCTGTTAATTTGCTATCAATCCGCACAAAGGATAAGGATGAACAAAGACGTAGAGACTGCTAAAATGAGCACAGTTATTGTCGTTAACAATCACAATGCAACCAGACAACTACATACTCAAAGTCTCAAACTCAAATTCTTAAGTTTGTCAGTTTGTGTACCTCTCTTACAAAAGCTAAAAGTTGAAAACTTCAAATAACTTGGAAATAAATAGTTTACGAGAATGATCTTCCACCCCTTGGAGCATTCTGCTTCTGCCATTCCAAGTCCGCAGATAGCGTATATGTAAGTGTTAGGAAATTACAATACAAACTATGAATTACTATGAATTACAACAAAGTAAAACTATACTAACTACGATTAGGGACGAGATAACCTCTGTCCTTAAGGTATTATTAGCCCC
>JBBYHQ010000011.1:16469890-16489003 GCA_038382645.1 Spergularia azorica | reverse complement strand
ATTAGGCAACTAATAGATTAGATTTGATTAGTGTCGCGGTTGCGGCTAATTAGATACTAATTTGGGTTGTTCTTAATATTTTATTAGTCCTTGCTCTTCATGTTGTTGGTTGTGATTTTTTTTAGTGGTCACTAGACAAATTAGGACGAAAAGGAGGGGAATTTGGTAGCGGTTGCTCAAATTCCCCATAAAAGATTATTAATTTGTTAAAATTCGAATTATTAATGAATTGGTAATATTAGAGAGGTAAAATATGGGTACAACTCCAAGTTCTATCTCTTGTTTGGGCATTCTTGGACTATTATCTTTGGATAGGAAGCCCCTATCCCTTTTTGGGTATTATGTTACATTGGGCATTATGCATATGCCTTTGGTATGTTGTGCATACAGGTGAGCCAACAAGACATTGTATTTCCTTTGATTTAGACCTGGTTTTGATTGATAAGTGTATTTGGTTTAATGTTTTCCTTCATCATTTTTTTTCTTGCTTTCTATCTGATCCTTTCAAATTTCTTCTGCATAACCTTTCTGCCATTTTTTTTGGATAGCGAGCCCCTATCCATGGTTGGGTATTAAGACCCATAGACTATGGCCTGTAAGCTTATGGCTTTTACAGATATGTATTGGTATTTTTTATGCAGTCTCCCATCGAATTGTTAAAGGCTATATTAGTCTTGGAATTTTAGTATTGGTAACAGACGCTCTCGCTTTCAGAGTTGTTTGTGATTGTGTTTATTTTATGTATTGGTACTCCTTTAATATTGCAATTAAATGAAGGTTATGTCATGGAACATACATGGTGCTAAGCGTAAACAGGCTCTTGCGGAAATTATTTTCCTAAGAAAGAAATTCCAGCCAGATGTTTTTTTCATTTTGGAAACGATGACGTATGTTCCTAATGATGTCAGATTATGTCAGCAACTCGGGTTTGATGGTTTGGAATCCATTGATCCTCAAGGGAGATCTGGAGGCACTTGGATATGTTGGTCCTCACGAAACGTAAGAGTTATTGGCATTAATAAATCTAATCGTATTGCTGAGGTTATTTGTGAAGACCTCCGTAATGGTCAAACGCTTTTTGTGTATGGTGTTTACTGTCCTGTGTAGGAAGGAGAAAAACATGCCTTCTGGCGGAATTTAGAGCTTGAGTTCTCTAACAGGGCCAATCCTTGGCTTTTAATTGGCGATTTTAATGAACTGTTATCTCCAAACGATAAATATGGCGGTGTTGTTCCTTCCGCTTCGCGCTTCCATCGCTTTAGGAGCTTCCTCAATACTACTCAAGGTATTGATGTGGTTTGTAATGGTTCCTCTTTCTCCTGGAAACGGAATTTCAAAGATACTTTAGTGTATGAACGTCTAGACCGTGCTATCATTAGTCAACAATGGGATAGCTTATTCCCTAGTAGTGTTATTATATATGAGAATTTTGCGGTCTCTGATCATGCTCCCATTGTTTTTGATACGCTTTCACATGATTTTCATGGTTTTCCCCCGTTTCGTTTTCAAAACCACTGGGCAAAAGATAATGAGTCGTTTTCTCTAGTTCATAAGCATTGGAGTCTTCATGTTAGAGGGACACCCTTCTTTTGATTAATGCAGAAGCTGAAACGCTTAAAATCAGCTTTTAAAAGTTGGAACAAGCAAAAATTTGGAAATATTCCCAAACAATTAAAGGAAAATGCTCTTAAGATTCTGGTTGTGGAAAATAATTTTAGAGTACAACCGTTTAACCCATCTATTAAGAATCATTTGAAACGGCTAGTCATTCAGCGGGAACGTCTTCTGTTGTTTAATCAAAAGTTATGGAGCAAGTATAGCCGCAAGCAGTGGTTAACTCAAGGCGATCGTAACAGTCGGTTTTTCCATGAGAAATTTAAAGCGAGGAAAAAACGAAATGCTATTTTTTAGGATTAAAGATCCCACTGGCGCTTGGGATTTTGATCAGGGTAACATTCAGTCCATTCTTCTGGATGATTTTATTTCTAGGTTTAAAGCGGAGGCTCCACGCAATAGCTTATTCCTAAAAATGACAGTCCTGAGCATTCGGGGCATTATAGACCAATAAGTTTATTACCAATTCTACAATAGCTACCAAACATCGGTAGCCATTGTAAAGAGAACAATAATAGCCCTTTGATTTCCCCAAATAAATCTCAACCTTTGATTAGTTTGACCATGATATAATCATTAAAACTAATAAATACAATAAAATAATTAATATTATTATAACCATTTTCTCCCATCTCCCTCTCCCCCACCCCAGCAACCACCGCGGCCTAATCCGACCACCACCAAACCATTGCCTGGCCATTGAGACGTACAGTCGCGTGCAATCACGCGCCTCACCTTTTGCGTCACCGACGCCGTTTGCTCCACCTCCGTTTTCTCTTACTCTTCTCCATCTCCTTGGGCGGTAACGGTTATGAGGGGGCGGCGACTTAGGAGGCCAATAGGGGGGTCGTGGAGGGGTGGGAACAGGTTTTCGTGGGGTGGGGGATCGGAGCAGGGAATTAGAGGGCTAGAGGGCGAAAAGAGGAGTGTTGGGAGGAGAGAGGATCGTACGTAGATAACTAAGGGCGTGACGACGGTTACCGGAGATGGCCTTGACGAGATCTACGTCGTTTTCCGGCCGGGGGTGGTTCTCTCAAGTGCAATGATAGTGTTGGGTGTGAAGCGGAGGTTGTGCTAGGGTGGTGCCGTGGTGGTAGGATTGGGGGAAGGGAAGGGGAGGAAAGAGAAAAATAGGGAGGTTAGGGCTTGATTGAATTAATTAGTATTTTTTTAATAATTTAGATTTAATAAAATAATTAAAATAGGGTCAAATTTACAATGGCTACCCATGTTTGGTAGCCATTGTAGAATCACTCTAAGTTTATGTACAACTCTTTATAAAATTATTGCTAAAATCCTCGTTAATAGACTTAGGCCAGTTCTTGCTAAAATGGTTAGTCCTCTTCAAGGAGCTTTTATGTCGGAGCGTTCGATTCAAGATAATATCCTTATTGTTCAAGAAATTCTAAATGTCTTCAACACTTCTAAAAATAAAACAGGTTGGTTCGCTCTTAAATTAGATATGGAAAGGCTTACGACAAAGTTGAGTGGGACTTTCTTTGGAAATGTTTACAAGAAATGGGTTTTTTCTATACGTGGATAAAATGGATCCAAGGTGTGTTACCTCTGTCTCATACTCTCTTATAGTGAATCAATACACTAGTGAGGTTTTCCAACCTTCACGAGGTCTTAGACAAGGGGATCCTTTATCCCCGTGTTTATTCATCATATGTATGGAAGTTTTTTGCCGACTTATGTCTATCCAAAATGAGTAGGCCAACTCTGGTATTGGATTTAAGATTGCTCCGAGGACACCTAAAATTCCATGCTTACTTTTTGCCGATGATAGCTTAGTTTTCTGTACAGCCACTTCCACGGCATGTCGAAATCTTAAAAATACCCTTTCTCATTTTTGTCAAGTGTCAGGGCAATTGATTAATTTTGATAAATCGTCGATTATTTTTTCGAAACAGGTTTCCAGCGGAAGGAGGGCGTCTTTAGCTGCTCATTTTGATATGACTTCTAAAAGTGTCTTAGGTCGTTATTTAGGGGTTTTTTTTTAATGGTCCTCGACCAATGAATCTTGATTTTCAACATATTATAAAGGCTACAGATCAAAAATTGAACTCTTGGGCTTCTTCTTTTCTTTCTAAAGTTGGTCGGTGTGCTCTTTTACAAAGCAATCTAGAAGCCCTTCCTACTTTTGCCATGTCCACCGCTGCACTTCCTAGTAATGTTTTAAAAACGTTAGATAAATCCCGTAGACAATTTTTTTGGAAGTCTGACACATCAGAGGATGGTCTTCCAATGATTGCTTGGAAAAAAGTTTGTCGCCCTAAACAATATGGTGGTCTCGGTCTCAGAAAAGCTAAAGCGACTAATGAAGCGTTTTTGGGTAAGTTAGGTAGGAAAGTCCTTAAAGACAGTGAAAATCTCTGGGTGAATATTATTAGAAAACGATATCTTTCGAAAACAAATTTGTTCGATTATAAGCCGAAAGGCACAGATTCATGGATTTGGCGGCAAATCCTCAAAAATAGAGAGCTTCTTAGGAAGGGGATCAGGTGGAAGGTTGGAAACAGTAAAAATATATATTTTTGGCTAGATAATTAGTGTTTTAGTAAAAGTATTGTGGAAATTCTACAGGTTAATATGGAGTGTATTCCAAATATCAGCCTTAAAGTGGAAGAGTGTATTTCTAATGCTAATTGGAATATTGATTTCATTGGTAATTTAGTACCTTCTTTTATCCTAGATGTTATAAGGGGCATTCCCATTCCTTCTGTGCTGATTGAGGATGAGCCTATTTGGGGTTTTAGTGCAGATGGTAATTTTTCCGTTAAATCCGCAACTTGGTTGGGTCATGGTATCGATGATGCTACTCCTAAGTGGGATTTTCATTGGTTATGGAAGCTTCAAATTCCTCCAAAACTTCAGATCTTTTGTGGGCAAATCCTCAATAATGGATTACCCACTAGACAAAATCTTCACTCTCGGATTAATGAGATTGATGAGACTTGTCCTTTATGTAACCTAGGTCCAGAGACTTCTGACCATCTCTTCTTAAATTGTCCGGTTGCACGTTCCCTTTGGAACCTCCCTCGTTGTATTTCTTGGGTAGGTACACAACATTTTTCGACTATCCCCCACATGTTCACTTATTTTGCTAGCCGTGATAAGAAGCCCCTGTGCAAATTGATTTTTCTAATTTGGAGCCTTTGGAAGGCTCGCAACAAGGTCATTTTTTATAGACTTGAGTTTCTTCCGATCGCGTGTTTCGCACGAGCTTTCCATTATTTCAAGGAGTGGAAGGCTCGGGGCGAAATGGACCTTATCTCTTCCCATCTTTCTCATTCTGCTCCTTATTCGGATTCGGCGACTTCAATTCCAGTTCGCTGATATACTCCCCCCTCTGGCGTCATCAAAATCAACTTCAATGGATCGATTCGGGATAACAAGGCGACTGCAGGTTTCCTCCTTCGCTCTTCGACTGGAGATTTTATTGATCGGGGTGCTATAAATTTGGGTTGTTGCTCGGTCTTGCTCGCTGAAGCGCAAGCTCTTCGTGGTGGTATTGCTTTGGCTCGTGATTTGGGTTATAAGAAAATTCAAATTGAAGGAGATAATCTAGTTATTACACAAGCTGTGTTGGGTCGTCATAGAGCTCCTTGGTCGGTGGATTTCATTGTCAGAGATATCAGAAAGATGCTTGAATCCTTTGATCGCTGGTCTTTGGCGCATATTTTTCGTGAGGCGAATCGAGCTGCCGATTAGTTGGCTTCTTTGGGGCACCGCATCCTTAATCTTCGGGATGATGCCCCATCCACTTGGTTTAGTTATCCGTATTTTGTTGATTGTATTTCTGCTGATAAGTTAAGTGATACCCTGGAGAGAAGGGTTACCTAACTTTTTTTTTCCTTCTTTGTAACGCTTACCTTAAAAAAAAAAATGAAGATTAGTTTCCTTTCAAAACACAATGATGAGTTGGAAAATCAACACCAATCTTCCGCACAATGTAAGTACCAATTGACAAGTAACAGGAAAAGTAAGTATAACCGCAAGCAATCACACGGTGACACAAGATATTTAGGGACTTAACCCAGGGAAAACCCTACAAATTTGGAGGTAAACCCACCAGCCAAACGACTGAAATTCCACTATAAAATAATGTCAATTCAAATACTGTTGTCTTAAGTTACACACCAACTTAGAACCCTCACAAGATAAATACTAGCCAATTTCGGAGTCAACTATTTAACCCTCTAAAATTGTCCCAATTTCGGAGTCAACTATTTCACACTTCAAAACTGTCCCATACTAAATGTGTTTACACTCCTAATATTTTCTCCCTCTTGTGATGACAACCCACAATTTTCCTTGTGTAAGTGTGTGGTGAGTGTGTTTCTAACCAAACGAAAAGTCATTCCTTTATATAACACTTTGACTTTGTAGATGCATTGAACCAATGACTAATTAATGTCATTGAAACCAAGATGTTATGATGTAACATCCCGCACGTACACGCACTACAAAGAACGCACCATTCTTAATTGTTGCCATTAAGAATGCCCATTGAATTCACATGACGTTCCAATGTGAACAATGCACTTAAACTGGAACTTTGATCCCAACATTCTCCCCCTCCAACCCAAGGGAGAAACACCGAGGAACAAGCATTGAGCTTTTGAAAAATTCCAGTTGCACAACAGAGTTAGTATCCGGTCCTCACCCTAACTCAATACCACGGCCAATGAACTGTGTACAGTTGTAGTAGAGTCAACCGCCTCACTTGACTCTGGAAAGGGACCTTCACCCCTCCACAAAATAATAAAGTAAATATGAAATCAATTGATAGTAAACATTGATTTTTTAGTGAATTATTTATATGGAAAACGTAACTGATATATTACCATGCATGGAATGTCCATCTACACTCTTTACCATAAAAATAATTTTAAATAATTTTTTTAAGTGAAAATTAAACAGATATGCCACGTGGCATGGTAGATAACCTAACTGAAGCCGGTAAACGTGGTCGTTGCCTCTAACACAGTACTCCGTAACTCAAAGTGAACAACATGAACAACAACTTGAAGAACAAAGGTGAAAAAAAATTCGAATTAAAATTTGTACGATTTTCGTCGTTTTTTAGTTTTGAAATTTTAATTAAATCAAATGCAGTAACAAAATAATTTTAATTGCAGCACAAAATTAACGGTTAGAGGAAAAAGGCAGCAAAAAATCGAAGAAAACAGGTATTTTTTTTGCATGTAACAGTGTTTCTAGATCTGTGTATTTTTTGTTCCGATATGGTTATTTTTTGCATAGAAATGATTAGGTTTTTTTCCGAAATGGTTGGTTTTTGTTCTAGAATGATTTGTTTTTGTTCTGGAATGATCGGCTTTGTTATGATATTTAGTTTTGCTCTGGAATGATCGGCTTTTGTGTCAGAATGATTAGTTCTTGTTCTAGAATGGTTAGTTTTTGTGCTAGAATGAAGGGCTTTTGTTCCGGAATGATTTATTTTTTGTTCTGGAAACGTTGCCTATTGTTCTGGAATGGTAGGGCTTTGTCCTAGAATGATTACTTTTTTTTCCAGGATGGTAGGGTTTTGTCCAAGAATGGTTGGGTTTTAATCTAGAATGGTTGGTTTTTGTTCTAGAATGGTTGAGTTTTTATTTTAGGATGGTAGGCTTTTGTCCTAGAATGGTTTGTTTTTGTTCCGAAATGATTAGTTTTTGTTTCAGAATGGTAGGGTTTTGTCCTAGAATGATTTGTTTTGTCCTAGTATGGTTGGTTTATGTCCTAAAATGGTTGGTTTTTGTTCTAGAATGGTTGGGTTTTGTCCTAGAATGGTGGGTTATTGTTCTAGAATGGTTGGTTTTTGTTCTAGAATGGTTGGGTTTTGTCCTAGAATGATGGGTTTTTGTTCTGGAATGGTTGGTTTTTGTTTCAGTTTGGTGAGTTTTTGTTCTGAAATGATTGGTTATTGTCCTAGAATGATTAGTTTTTGTTCTAGAATGGCTAGTTTTTGTTCTGAAATGGTTGGTTATTGCCCTAGAATGATTACTATCCGAGCTACGCCCGAAAAAAACTTTATCATTTTATTTATTTGTGAACAAATAATTTTATCAATAAATTTTATCATTTATAAAACTTTCATTCTCAATATAGATGATGTGATTCCAGTTCAAATAAGTACTAAGGAAGGTTAAAAAATAATAAGGTAAATATGAAATCAATTGATAGTAAACATTGAATTTTTATAACAAAAAAATATTGTGAATTTTTTTATATGGAAAACGTAACTTATATATTACCATGGAATGTCCATCTACACTATTTACCATAAAAAGCATTTTAAATCATTTTTTTTTAAGTGAAAATTAAAGAGACATGCCACGTGTCATGGTAGATAGCCTAACTAAAGCCGATGAACTTGGCCGTTGCCTCTAACACAGCTTTTAATATATAGTATAAGACAAGATTACTATAATACTTGTTTTTTCACCAGTGCAAATGCACGGGAATTACAAATGTTTTTCTAAATATAATTATCTATGTCATGTAATATAAAATTTTTACGAAAAAATTAAAACAAAACCATTTTATATAGCGTTTGGAAACTTTAACTTGAAATTTTTGGTAACCATTTTTAGCGTTTGGTAAAGTAGAATGCGGTTCGGGGGTTGTATTTGGTGTACACATGGAAATTTTGCTTCAAAATAAGAAATCCAAATTTTCAAATAATTCTTAGGATTGCGAATCATATGATTTGGATAAACTTTTTATTTGAGAATAACTTTGCTAAAACACTTTCTTAAAGAATTTTAACCTAAAAATCATGTTCAAAAATAAGAATTTAGAACCCGTATGAGAAATCCGACCTCATACCAACGGACCACCTAATGAGTTTGCTCCACCCCTCAATAACCACCCATCGACTCTTGTATGTATTCGACAACTTTTATCAACTTTCTTAGGCGGCTCCCACCTGCTCCAAGTTTCCTATGCGACCTCAACTTCCTATGCATTTAATCGTCTACGCAAACCACTAATCGACAATCATCACCTTACCCGCTTCCCTATCTAATAACACCCACCACTTCCATCCTCATTCCTAATCATCAACACCCAACATCCAACAAAATTTTAGAAGACATCTTCTCACCCCTGGACAAATTTTTTAGTCGACCCATTCCTCGTCGATTTCTTATATGACCTCCTTAACCGACACCTTTACACCCATCAAATTATCTAACCGGTAGTCGCACCCGCCTCCTACTCAGTTTATTCCTCACCTCATGCTCTACTTTACATGAACTCCCTTACCAGGTCAATTCCTAATGTAACCTCTTCACACCCGCTGATTCCTAGAATCGAGTCATTTATATTAACATCTCCTATCAACTCATGACAACACATCGACTCCTTTGCGCGACCCTCCCACCACTAACTTTGAAACTCGATCCCCTAAATGAATATTTTCCTTTATATGTATATGTTAACCAAATTATTTATATCTTTATCTTTATTTTTGTACCCTTCAAACTAATTTATTTGTAATTGGTACCCGTGCACATGTATGAGGATTAATAACATTTTTTTTAGATAGTCCGCACCACTCTTACCCATGTCAAAATTTCTAGCCAACTCCTAACCCTGTCGATTTCTCTACCCGATCTCCACAATTAAAACTCATACCCTCGTCAAAATATCTTGCTGACCCTCAACCCCTATCAACTACCCGCCTTCCTAACATCCATACGATCATACGTGACACTCCCACCCCGTCAAATTATCTAGCTCGTACCGACATAAGATTGATACATGTCATAAATAGATTAAGTAAAATCATAAAAACTTAGATTAGCCTAATTAACACCAACGTATTAGTTTTACCACATCATTTGTTAATATAAGTATGGGTCCTCACTTTTATACTCCCTCTAGTTCAGAATGATATTCTTGTTTTCTTTTTGAGCCAATTTTAAATGATCTTCTACTTTCGTTGTTTGTTATGTTATTTGTGGTCCTAATGGATTGTGACCCACCCACATTCATTTTCCACCACGTTTTACTACCTACAAAAAACTCCGTGTCACTTCCAATGTGGAACATCAAAGTGAACTGGAGGAGTATTAGAAATGATAATATATAAAAACAAAAAGTACCTTACGACCATTAGCATATAAGAATAAATAGGTAAGGTATAAAACTATAAATTCCTTTCGTTGTGTTATTGTCCTTATTGAAAATGATTTTTTTTTCTTTTTTGTAAATGTTTTAAAAACGTTGTTGAATTCACTAATCCAAAACATCTTCCCTCCTGTTATCGTCTACCCAAGAGTTCGTGACCATTACCCACGGAGGCCCAGGAATCTAGGATAACACGAATAGGAGTTCGTCACTAAGTCATCATAATTAATTTTTTCATCTAAAATTGTGAAACACTACTGTCGATTCCATTACAATTTACTCATATTCTGAAAATGTTAATTTCTTTTAACTATAGTCCATCATACAAATCATTCATGATTCGAGATGTTGTGACTCGAAAATTTGAATGCTTAGTGCTAATGTCTTGGAAATACTAATCGGTCAATGTTAATTTGATAATAAGTTACGATATTTTCTTTTTCTAAAGTTGGATATGAATTTCTTGCATTAATCAGTATAATGGTCCATTTTATGTTGATAGTTGTAGTATGGTGTAATTATTTTGTTTCCATATTTGGGAGTGAGTAGAAATCTTTTTTTCATATTATTTTTAAGATTTTGTAATTCTGTTCACACTAAATCAGCATCATATTTGTACATGATCTTTTCTTTTTATAAAATGAATTGTAGTAATGTGCATGAATTAATAGACAGCACATTGGTAATGTGATGAATAAGTAATAGAGAGGCCAATGATTCAAATCTTGGCTCAGACATTTTTTGCCAAGTTTCGCCAATGAGCATAATGACGTGTTAAATGATTGCTGACATGTCGATTGTACGCTGAAACTCGCCAAATCAGTTTTTCTTGCACGCAATTATTAAAAGTAATAGATATATCACACTATGGTGTATATTCATATTCAATAAAAAGTTTTCATCAAACAAACATTTATAAAATTCGATCTTGCACGTTAAGTATTAATAGAATTTACTCGTCAACTTTTGTTCATGCAAAGAACACAAATTCTTGTTTGGCTCTCTTCTACTTATTACTCGTCCCTCACTTTGTTGATTTCTTCCTTTTGTTTCGAGTTCCGACGCATTATACGTAGCAATTACACAAGAGTTTTTCTATTAATATCCTTAAAAATCAGAAAAACAAGAAGAAGAAAACTTCCTAGTCTCATCCTATTTATTTAAAAAGAATACATTATACTCCCTTGGAGAAAAGAGAGTACTCATACAGTGAAATGTATATGAAATGTATAACGCCGTGTGTCTAATCATGAAATTGTAAACAGTCCCAAAACAAATTATAGTAAAGAAATATATTCCGTAAAAAAAAACCAAAAATAACATTCTCGCGTAACATATTGAATCACAATGGTATTAAGGCCATGTATGATTCAATTTATTCAACAGTGTTTTCAAATCAGATCACATTTATTCAAATCAAATCAATTCAGATCAGTTTTATTCAAATCAAATCAAATCAGATCAGAGTTATCCAAATAACAATCAATGAATCTAGTCTATTTCTAGTTATTAATTCGTCTAATTGCAGTTAATTTATCAATTAGTTTAGTTCTGATGAAATCAAATCAAGTTTATTCAAATCAAATTAAATCAAATCAAATCAGAAAAATGCAGTCCAATCGCACAAGGCCTAACTCGCAGTTCACAACAATAATATTAAGGACACTTCCACACTTCACAACTACCGGCACAGGCCGGGTTGCAGAACTGCGATTCTACGCCATGGATTATCCGACATTGGAATAATGAAAGACAAACCAAAATATTGTCGGGAATTATACATATGGACGGCAGTCACCGGATATCAAGAACCACATTTTATTTCGCGTAATATAGTCAAGGTGTATTTGGCTTAAGACTGAAGAAATGCAGTGTCGTCTCGGAGCAGCCTGTAACTTCTTTACCAAACAGGGCAGCAGCTCTAAGAAGCTCCGTACTAATACTACTAGAAGATGTAAACAAGAAAATTAAATGTTTTTAAAAACATTCCATTGCTATTATTGTTGGTATGATATGATATCGGTACAAACGCAAAGCCCCAGAGACTACTTCGTTTGTTACATGTCCAGCATTCTTCCCCTTATCATGGCCTCTGCTTTTCTCACTTGCTTCACGGGTCCTATCACAAACACCTGCACAGCAAAACACCAAAATTTTACGGAACACATAAGAACTTACAGGCCGCTAATACAAATACCCAGATATCGTAGTACATGCCACAATTCAAGTTTTATGTAGGGTAAGTGTTTACAATAAAATGCAATAAGATCTCAACAAAGATTCACGAAAGTATAGAGACTAATTGTTATTATGTATTATTTTCAATTCTCAACAAATGTTGACGAAGTGCACTACTTATCTGTGCATAAGATAAGATGTTATATCTTAATCGCTTATTTCTATACCTAAGACAGAGATCCATCAGAAAACAGAATAATATACGAAGGATAGAATACAACATCACTGTATTCCAAAAGCAGAATTGCAGTTCTGTTGGACGTGTATGCAAGGTTTCTTAGAACTCATATCTCACCTTATCAGGCGGGCCCTTTGAACCTCCAATCAGTATCTCCGCACTGAAACAAAATAAATCGATATAAGAAGGATTTCTTTGGTGTCTAACAGAATGAGAAGGGAAGATGCCAATGAGACAGGGAACAATCGGACAATTGATTAAGATCTATTGCTTGACGCTTTCCAAATTCAAGCTCTTTAACAAGTAACCCAAAAGAGGCGGGAAAAGGCTAAGAAAATTACTTGCACGATTCCTTGATGGACAAAATAGAAGCTCCTCTTCTACCAATCACACGTCCCATTTTTCCAGGCGGAACATCCAAAACAGACAAAATTTCTTCTTCAGGGTCTTCTCCATCCACAGGTAGGTCATCTAACATACAAACAGACAAGGTCAAATTCTCAACATCTATATCACGTTTTACAAGCAACATCATCATTCATCACGATCCAACACAATTATGAGCATAACAATTAGCTGATTACGCCATTTAATTTGAAACATCTAGTTTTAAATGTAGCATGAGTATGAAAATGCATAGCCCAGAGTTACATCCAAAAGCAGATCGAGTACTCTGAAAATTTCCCCTACGAATAAACATCAGGACCAGTCTCCAGTTAAGTAGAGCTGTTATCCTTTAAAACACTTGGACAGATCCAAGTAGAAACCAAATAAAAGAAACAGACGAGGGATGGAGCGAACTCAAATACAACCAGTTTTAAGAACAACCTCCGCAATTATGAACACAGAGCCTTCCTTTATTCCTCAGCAAAAACTCTCAGAAGGGGTTACTCTCCCAATCCTATCTAGATATGTCACAATATCCCCATCACCAACAGAAAATGCCACATAATTACACTTCTCCATCACAAATCAACAAAATAATGAACCACATAAGCAATATTGAGTTACTGACAAAATCACACTTCTTCACCATCCATCCCACGTTGCCACTTGCCAGATACATAACTTCATATACTGAATAATCGCACCGTGCTTTTGGAGTACATCTGTACCCTACCAACTTACTCTTAACTATTGCACATTTTCATTTTACCCTAGCTTTAGCTTACACATGCAACCTAACCGATACTGCACTTAGAGATTGTTGGCCGATATTGTTCTCTAAGATTCTACATTCATTTCTGAATTGACACCATAATTTGTAGCCAAGCATTAAGCCAGACTAACAGCCACTAGGAATAATTAAACATAGTAGTGCTAAGCATGCACAGTAAAAGAGAACAAAAAGCAGCAGCATCTTACACAGTTTCATTGAACACAAAAGTGGCCATTTAGTTCAAAATAGCAACAAAACATGTATCATACTTCAATTGATGCAAATAAAAGTCTAATTTCTGAGAAGCAAACAGAGGAGTCAGCATGCAGTGACAAAGCTCTAAATTAGATAGAAGCAGCAGATTCACATGAATTTCAATCCAGTAAGATTGAATTTTCGAAACATTGGCTCAAAAGATGATCCCAGCCATAGATGACCATTAGCTTCGATTATTTTAAAACTATATTACAGCTTTTGCTGCCACAAACCTGGAATAGTAGGTAAAGCCGGCCAATCAGCAAATTGATTGTCACTGATACAGAAACAGCGACAATACAGCGCACCACGAACTGCAAGATGCCATAATGACTGTGCATTCAGCTTATCCATCATCTTATGATAAATGTAAAGCAAAAATCGAACATCATCTGCAGCTGCGCGGATCATAAGTTCAGATAATGGCCTGTATATCCAAAATTGTGGATCCTGAAAAGAAATTTTTTGACACAATTATATCAGAAAAGAATCATATGCTGAAGGTGACCACATCAAGCCATGTTTAGTAAGTATGCAAAAGTTTGGTTTGGTAATAGTCAGGCACATTCATATAAACACAGCAAACTACACATGGACTAAAAAGCAATTAGTTAAACCCCCAAAAAAAAAAAACATAGATACAGGGTCCCCTTAAAAATACCAATTTCATCACAAGTATCCCGTACACTTTACAGAGTTTCAACGCTATGATCAACACTCAAGCTAAGAAAAACATAATGAGAACCAAACAGAGAACAGAGATTCTAGAACCAACTGAGACTCCAATCGATTGGCAAAATCTTTTGTACAAGGAAAGAATTCCAAGAACGCCCATAAAATCAAAGAAATGAGAAAAACAAGCTTTAAATTTTACAGCATCATTTGCTGGAGAAAGAGTCTTTGAAGAGAGCTCAGACAAACAGTAACAATTTCAGGATCAAGATGTTACTACAACAACAACAACAACAACCAAGCCTTATTCCCAATATGATTTGGGGTCGGCCAATCAAGATGTTACTAGCTTCAAAAAATGAATTCTCACCTGCCTTAAAAGGATGCGAACCTCCTCCTTCTCCAGATAAGAAATCCCTAGAGAACAAAATGTAAATAATCAGACCAAAATTAAAAACTTCAACCTCGAGGAAAATATTGAATAGTTACAGGCCACAAACAATCACAAGCAATTGAGACCCAAACTTCAAGCAGAATTTTGTAAATAAGAAATTTAGGAATAAGAATGAAAGATTAGGTCTAAAACATCGAAGGTCTCTGCTGTACTTTTGTTTCGCTCAGATAGGTATGTTCTCATCATCTCATGGTACCACTTCCAAGATTTTGATGAAAGCATTGGTCAACCAAGGCCAATCAAAGTAGGGGAGGAAGGAAACTGAGGCAAAAATGATTCCACCAAGTGGTACATTATCAACCTTTCAGTCTGTGTGCAGGCTATCACTCGCCCAAATATGTTAAGTCCATGAATACTAAATCAGAAAGAAGGGGAAGAGGGAGAAATAAGAACTGAATGGCCATGTATTATCAAACTATCACAATTTTTGGAGTCCCTTTGAACAGATTACACACACATATCCATGCCTTGCATTAGATATACCAAATTCAACTTCAGGACTGCATAATAAGGTCAGAAAAGACAACTGACTTGTAAGAGGGCAGGTCAAGTCGGCCATGGAACATCTATTTCGTTACTAGCATGCATTTCTACATCCTCACCTTAGACTACTTATAAGTAGACATTGATGGTTGTAACTAGATACAACCTAGCTCAAGGTGTAACACTAACTTCAGGAATTCATTCCTCATACTATATTTTTCCCGCTTTTCAGCTAATGTTACATTGTATTAGAAAAAGTATGCCAAATTTCTGAACAAAGCACTTCCTAGTCATAACATGAGCGGATAAAAATTTTAACATTCGGTACTTGACAGGACATGCATGATGCATGTTGTTTTATTACAAATGAAGAATCGGAGGTCAAGTTATCCAACCTAAAAGGAAAAAAAAAAAAGGGAGTCCCACAAATCATGCATCAGAAATTTAAGAATAGTTGCAGGCCTCTACAGAAATTTGCAGCTTCAATCATAGGATTGCTAAAAGATCACTCGCAGTGCTCCAAAGAGCAATCAATTTTCAGGGAAGAAACAGTGATTGTGTTAACTCTAAGATAGGAATGAATGCAACAGTTATACAAGAAACATAACTGAATTTGGGTGTTGAATTGGACAACCATGTCAAAAGAAATTAATTTTATCTAGAAGTGTCCAGCCCAATCGATCAGGAATACTCCAGGTAATATAAAGAAGGCCTACTGTGATAAATGCACAATTACCATTCCAGACGCAAGCACCATAGCCCAAAAACAGAAGGCCACAATTTAAATGAATACCATGATAAGTTCAATACCACAATAGCGTGGATCAGCAAGAAGTCCAACAAAAGAGATATAGTCATCAGGCACTCTTGGTCGCCCTTCCTGTTCTTCAATCAAGGAATATGCAATCTGCAGAATATGCAAGGATTACGTCAGCAAAAATATTAAATACTTGTAAAATTCATCACTCAAGATGCTTAAATTCATCTTAAAGTTTCTTTCGAGGACATGATCGTCAGTTCAAATTATGTATAGGAGACAAGATATTCACCTGAGTGTCCATAACATTCTGTAACTTGATGCCAAATTGAAAATACAAAGCCTACAAGGAAGAGAAATTTAATAGACTTAGTCCAAAGTCAAAGCATTACAAGTGGAAGGGTGGAAAAATAGACAGTGTACATTAGTTAGAGACCTCACTGTCACGTTTGCAGTCATGTATAACTTTAGTGATGTAACTAGATTCAAGAGCAGGCTTACAAGCTTCTACAAGCATGTCTCCACCTTCTATGGCATCCACAAGATATATGGCATCTGGAAATGCAAGCTGTAATTAAACAAAAGGACCCACATAGCAAATTCTCTCAATTAGATGTCTCATTGGTGAACTCAATTCCCAAAACAAGCAAGTAAATAAATATTTAAAAAAAAAAAAAAAAAGTCGCAAATGATATGCAACAATATACATCCCATCAGAGAAACCAATTCTCTAGTCCGATGATATAGAAGAAACAGTTTATACAGATGTAATTGTGTTTTTAACATGACAAGGTCATTTAATTCAGTTGCCAAAATGAGGAAGACAATCATTTAACACTAACCATATACATAGGAAGTTAAAAGATACATTTTAAAAACCAAAGTTCCTGTAATTCCTTAAACACAACAGCTTGTATGTCTAACGAGCACAAAAGCACCCTCGCAATCAAAACCAATTACGACAGAGGTTACCTGCATGATACAAAGACTCCCATTACGACAGAGGTCAACACCCTCGCAATCAAAACCAATTACCAGCTTAGTAAGAGGGGAAGGTTCTAGAAATTCCACAGGAAGCTGGGAAGCATCAGTGACAATATGGATAGGAACGAGTTGAGCACCTTCTGAAATGACCCCACCTGTTAAAATGCATCGTTTTTTAAAGTCATTAAACATACTAAACGGCACAAAAATGATTGGAAAGGGTCTATTTGTTTTCCTTCTTGAATAAAGCAAGGATACCTTCCTACAGAAAATAAATAATGGTTGATAAAATATGTCTTTTAAACTACATTAAAGGCAAAACTGTTCTATTTGCTCCTTCTGCACTCTTGTTCAAGCTCAAAAGTCACAACTCATAACAATGAGCACACCCGAAAAAAAAAAGGTACCCAACGACAAAAACTAGTTCGAAATGGAATGGTACAGTAAATCCAGGTGAAATTGCTTCATTTGAGAATGTGCACCCCGTCACCTTTATAAAGGCATCTAATTTCAAGAACTTTCATAAAGCTAGAGGAACTAACGTCCATGCTTGAAAAGAAATTAAGAATAATGCCTGAAGATGAACCGCATGAGAACTCTCTCAGCTTGTAACCCAAAACACAACAGTTGATCATGAAAGGTGAGCTACTGTGGTAATTCCATGATTAATTGATTACCAACAACTGAAGAAAGGGATTCATCAAACATAGTAGACTTGCAGCAACCAAATACTATATCATCCACAATGTAACACCACAATCAGCAAACCGATCCCAATTGCCTTCAAATAACTCTACACCATTGGTGGACCAGTCCCAATTTCGTCCAGAAAACCAACTGGAGGCAACATTCGTACAACTCAGACAACTCAGAAGTTCATATTCAGACAATCAGATTACTTAAAATTGGCCGAATTGATACCGCCTTAGTCCAAAAAACCCAACCTTAGTGGCAAATAAGAGTTTCGACTTTCAACAGAACCCATGACCCCAATTGAAACTAACACAACAAGAAATCCCATTACCCAATAACTTGTTCTGCAAGTCTACATTTACCATATCTTATTTCCACAGCAAAATGAGCCCGAAATTTTTCGACACCAAAATAAGCCGAAGATTCCACAAACTACTAAAACCTTTCAACTTCAAAGTAAATAAAAACACAGCCCACATTATAATCTTACTCAACTAACAATACCTTTAGAAAAATACCCCAAACCCTTCAAAAAAACTGCAAGAACCAAAAGATCAACAACAATGGCATCAAAACTTGACAAGAAAACGCAACCCCACTTCCTAAAATCACAAATTCTATTCAAAGATTCAATCTTTTCACAAGTTCATATAAAGTTCATGGATCAACTACACAAAGCATATATTATTATCATTAATCAATCAATAAAAACTAAACTAATAAGCTTTAAAGAAGAAAATATAATCAAGAAAAGCTGGACAAACAATGATAGACATATTTGATCAAATTAAATAAAGCTTGAATGAGAAGATACAAAAGGGTACCTGGGTCAGAAGGCAAAGGGACATGAGCGTGGTGGGAAGAAGAATGGTCCGCCATCTTGATCAGACCATTGCAAAAATGATCGGGATTTTTATTCTTTTTGGCTCAAAAACCCCCCTTTTATTGTGTATTTATAGGCTTTTTTATTTTTGAAATTTCACCATTTTTTTGTTATTATTTTTTACCCTTTTTGTGATTTTATTATTATTATTATTTGGTATAAAAATCACAAGAGTGTGGTGTACCTATCAAAATCAACAAGATTTTGCCACATATTATGGAAATGTTTGAAATGTGAAATTTGGTTTTAGGGTTTTGAGTTGGCTTAATCATGGTGTTTGATGATGAGGGTGTGTATGATAAGAGGGTTTGTGGATTTGGATGTGAGTAAAGGGTTAATGCTTCATAATGTTAAATTGTGATTTTAAGCCTAAATAATAGTTATAAAGGTTTATCTCAAAAAAAAATTATAAAGGTAGATTATCTGATTATAAATAGATAAAATAAAGTGTATCTATATTTATCTATTAATAGTCTAGCATTCACGCCTACGTGGCAGATTATTGCTGCAAGTTGAAAGAAAAAAGCCATGTCATCGATGATTTGTCGCCTCTACATGCACTTGCATTTGTTGCTTCCCCGTCAATGCTCTGACTTCTCCAACT
>JBBYHQ010000011.1:16450879-16461231 GCA_038382645.1 Spergularia azorica | reverse complement strand
CAAGCTAGGGTTATTAGAGTTGTCCCACATCGATCAACGAGGGAGTCAGCAGCTCGTATTTTCCAGTCCATACAACAACAGAGACAGGTGTATGAGTCGAGTTAGCACATCTTAGTTGGGTTTTGATTTTTTTGCTTATATAATCCTGCATTCTGTTTCAACCTGTTACCATATATATGTTGTATTTGCAGAAGCCTGTGTCCACTGATCCGGGTATAAGGTTACTGCTTTGTACATATTTTGTAAGGTTGTAACTTGTAAGTTGTATCTGGTTCGTGCAAAAAGTACACTTGTAAGATCTGTATGAATTTTATCTCTTCGTTTCCAAGAGAATGCATCAAAGGTGATAAAGCTCTCATCATTCATTTTCAGAATTTTTCGGAATGGAGAACGAAACAGAAATTCAATTGAATGATGTTCTATATTATTTGCCCTTTTGTGAGGGGAGAAACCAACTACAGAATCGATCCGGAACAATTAAAAGAACACAAAGTCTCGTATGAGACTGTCTCATGTCTTAAGGGCATCTAGGGTTTTGTCCTGGACCGCCGAAAAAGAGTGTTAGTTCCTTCATGAATCCTGGTACATAATGAAATGCGGAATAGCAGTCCTTCTCATCAACATAGGTTCCCACATATTGAGGGTATACCCACTCCTGAGCGGGGTTGTAAAGGACCCTTATGTGCTCAATGTAGCTTGCGTAGCTGAAAAGACCTTTCGCCCACTCTCCGCTTCCCATAAGTGTGGTAGTATGAGGGCTCTTCATAACATTTTGGCTGTAAACTTCACCTCCCCATTGAGCCAATGTGGCGCCTCCCCCCAAGACTACACCGAACAAGGATTTGGGCCAGTATCCGACATTTATTTCGCCATCGAGAACCAGCCACCAGTTACCCGTCTTGTCATCCTGCATAGTGAAAAAAGAGCACAACAAACAGTGGTTACAAATTTTTGAGATGGTCTCGAGAGAACCTCGGAAGTAGTTGAGAGAGTTCTTGTATTCTTCAAATTTTAGGTGAGATTAAAGGACCTTATCCATGTTTATAGAAACACTGTTATAGCGCAAAAGCAAAACCTCAAGACGAACCAAATTTCACGAATGATCATAGACTTGTCATGCACACTAGTTCATGCCCAGGGATAGGAAAGTTTGAAAACAAAACCGAACCCACAGTTCTGACATGGTAATAGTTTAATCAGCTTCGCCAGGAAGTTTTGCACAACATCTTTACCCCAGTGCCTTAAAGGCTCCCGCCATAAGGTGGTGTAGGGGGGGTCGGATGCACACAAGCCTTACCCCTATTGAAATAGAGAGGCTGCGCACAGATGACCCAAAATGAAAATTGATTCGAGAATCGCACCGAATGACTGCTATTTCACGGAATAAGAAACACAGACAGTTTTATGAGCCATTTTGCTTTATTCCATTATATCCCAAAAACCAAAGAATAATTAGTCATTGGCTCTATTGAAAACGGAAATACCAGGAAGTCTTGCACATTAGGAACTAATTAATGCAACATTCACATCAAAAGGAAAAAGACTGGGAAAAGAGAATACCATGCTGATTTGGACCTGGATTACGTACTGGCCTCCAGTTCGAGAAGACACTGGATTTATTGCTGCGCCAAGAGCTACCTCTGAGCTGGTTTGCACGAACCCGGAGCATATAAGGTCAAAGCAACCCGTCTTGTGCGATCCATCACTCTGAAGATTATTTCAGAATATGAGTAATAAGCTAACTCGAAACCATGTCATCCTGCATAACTGGTGGAGCTTTGAAAGATAAATCTTACTGTCCAGTATGTGAATAATCTCGTCTTAGTATCACCATATAACTTCTTGTTCACCTGAACAAGGTTAGGTAGATATGATAATTAGTGTACGAGAGAGTTAATGTCCAATGGTTTCCTAGAGTGTAATTGAAAGAACAATTAAGTCGTACTATCCATCCAACTTCTACACTTGCAAAAGTATCTGGGTTGCCAGCCTGAAGCCAAATTTGAGTAGTGTATTCCTCCCATGATGCAACGCTTGGATTCCAAACATTGAGAGACCCTCTAGCTCCAATAAAGTGGAAAACAGTAGCAACCAGCATAGCATACTGTGGTTCAACAAAAGACGATGTTAGTTAACACAACAACACTTAACACTGCAGAAATGAGAACACTTAAGTAACACAGCGGGAATTCCAGTTCACAGGGGAGAGAGTTCCAAAGCATCATTTCAAAGAGATTGGTATGACATGTTGTGGTACTCATAAGAGAGTTGTACATCAGCTGGCAGCATTTCCTAGCACGAATTTTTTCCCCCTCTGTAAATCAGCTATTGCGGGCCAAAAAACAAAAAAAAAAAAAAACTATGGCCACCAATGCATGTCTACTCACCAAGTTCAAAATGTAGCATAAAAAATATTTTGTCAGTGAGTGAAGTTGTCAAAGTAACAAGGAACAAATTCTTACAGAGTGATCCGATCGAGGGCCAAGTGAAACAGCTGTATTGTTGATAACCAAAGTACGATCAGGGTAGGACCCGTTATCAGCGTGACGACTCTTCATTCCAAAACGTTCGAGGTTGTCATATCTTAGCAAGTCCTGTTTTCTGACTCTACGAATAGGAATGGTTCCCTCAGGACATCTCCCACTTTTCTGCCAAGTCTGTTGTAGCGTTCTACTACTAGTTGAAGACTCATTCTTGTCGTCGATGTCATCTTGTTTATGAACAAAGCTAGGTCTCATCTACATATCCCATAAATTAAAAGGAGTTAATTGTAAGAAGTAACCAGATGTATTATGATCAGGATGCAACATTATGAATGCCAAATGATGACCTGAATTGTGTGGTTCTTCAAGGCTGGATGATCAAAGGCCGGTTGATTGTAGATATTGACACAGTCGATCACATCTCCGTTTGAACTCTACAAAAAAGGTGGGAGAGACAGTTAATGGACTACCATTTTAGCAGGACACAGTTTTCTTGTAATATTTAGAACCTACGACAAAGATGTCAGTTTATCCTAATTCCTATAGTAGTGACAATGCGCTTCATGGTTGCCAAGTGCCAACAACTAAAGAAACAGAAATACTGAGAACCCTTCACTGGGTCAGTACTTGAAAATTCTGACAAGCTCACATTGATAGACGAAGACACACAAATTGCTTCAAGAATAGCAGCACCTGACTGCTACTTCCCAATACAAGAAGCACAGACAGTTTTGGGAGCCATTGTGCTTTATTCCATTACAACACAAAGCCAAAGAATAGTTAGAGGTTGGCTCCACATCCAGTGACTAGCACAAAAGGCTGACTGGCCAACAACAGGTTTATGCTTTCATTAACAAAGATCTTGTGCAATTTGATTTTGTCACTGTAATTAAAAGTTACAGTACAATTAGCATACACCAAGAGTCCTCATCCTAGAATACCAAAATAATCACAAAAAATCTGAGTTTCAAAAATTATACGAGTTCTGCTCAAGAGAAATGTAAACTTTCTCTCAAACTTACGGACATACATTTTAGATTTTCAACAGAAACAAAGAATACAACAACAGGCGCAATACACAAGTTAAAACCAGAAACTTTCACTTAAATTCATTCATCGTTTTTCAATTAAGAGGCACTATAAACTTGGTTCATTTCTCTCTTCAGTAATTGACTCTAGCAACTAACATAATTTTACTGCATGATGCAATAGGCGCTGGAGACATACCTGAATGCTTTTGAGAGCAGTTTTTCGAATAGCCTTAAGCTTTCTATCAAAAGCACCCTTTTTAACACCTTTGCCTTGAGCTATATCACCAGTAATGAACATAGCCAACATGAAAAAACCGGCTATCAGTTTCCATCTTGGAAAGATCATCCGTTTTACCATTCGTTGTCTCTTTCTCTCTGGACTTTGGACGAATAATCAGATAGACTAGAAAGATTTTCAAGACAATGTGCCCAATGATGTACAAGGATAATAAAAATCAAGATATATACTTGCAGTAGATGGTAAGAAAAGAGAAAAAAAATATATTAACAAAACTTTAGAGAAATCATGGAACTGATATAGAAGTAAATCATTCAGATATTGTCAGTAGACTAAGTATCTGTACTGTAATTTTTCAGAAATAAATAGTGCATTAAATGGATCAAATGATTTTGTTATAGAATCAAAGCATCTGCATTACCATAAATAGCATTCACTAAAAGAAGACTCTTTTCAATTAATTCTGAAAAACCCTCCAAAGTAAGAAAAAGACTCAGATTTTAAAATGCAGATTTTTTTTCCACATAAATCTCCACCAAAGAGTTTTATAAGTTCAAGGATAAGATCTTACGAAAACAGCGGCATTTCGATAATAAAAAAGAAATGCTCCCTTCGGTTCTTGAAATTCTTCTTCAGATATTCAATTTATTGGATCTGTAGATCATCAATTACTGTCAAATTCCTGAAAATGTAAATACCTACCAGGCTACGGCATATATTGCAGGTTGCTCAGTCTTATACATAGAACGGTGAATAAAATTATACTTACACCGTCTAGTAAAAAACTGACCTCCATCAGAATGACCGATTTTGTCAAAACCAAAAACCAAAAAAAAAAAAAAACAGAGGACTTACAAGCATAAATACTAACAATGGGAAACTTGACGATTATGATTTGACAGTTGGAAGGACTAGTTTCAGAAGCTGAGAATTATGACATGTAAAACAAACTGTCTAGGAACCTGCACGAGATCCCTACGTGCACTGCCAACTTTCACAGCCATGGCCAGGACCTCCAAAGTAAAATTCAGGATCGCTAACAAACTCATAATTTACTTTGGCATAATAACATCTCCAGTCGTGCATAAATATGTGGACCCAATGTGGATACCTGAGAACCATGGAGCTGTCACAAACCCACATTCTCTTAGTCCAACCTGAGGCTTGAGATACGAAACTCGGTAAAGAACCACTCCTCATTTGCGTTTTGGTATGTCCAGGGTGTTCCAGCCTCGACCTATAAAGATCACCTCCCTAGTCAACATATTCTGCAGTCCACCTCAACTTCTGAAAAATACCCCCTGGCCAATAACCAATAATTACCTTTTCCTGATACTGCAGCCACCAATTGTTGGTCATTTGATCCTGCTTCATTGCAGAAACTCTCAGAACTTGTCAAGAATAGCATCAGAAAAATGGAAATAAGGGCATGTGTGCTAATAACAGCTAGAATGTTACTTTCGCAAACTCATAATTTTTGCAGCAAATTCTAATATCGAACCATGAAACTACAAGTGCCCCTTGAACAGTCTTTTTCCCCTTTGAATGCTTCAACTTGGTGATATTAAGCCTTGGTACATGTAGATTTTTACACCCTAATGGGGGAAGGACCCAATTACAAATAAGACAATGAAGTATTACTAGTCCTTACTCCTTAGGCCAGTAGTATCTCCATCAACAAGACAACAACCTACTGATGGGAAGCCAAAAAGTTTTTAATTACGAAATCTGAAGTGCCATAACCCATGGAAGATAGCCAGGAACTCCACTGATCGAATCACACCACCAAGAACTATCTCATTGCTGGTTTGTACGAAGGCAGGGCAAATGAGATCATAGCAACCTGTTGCATTTGAACAATCAACCTGCGATCAAAAGAAAACACGAAAATGGTGACTATACTTGGACTTGAACCATGGTTTGATATGGTTCACTGCCTTGATATCTAAGGTGCATTCATTCACAAGAGGCCTAGCCTACTTAAGCGTGACAAGAACATCACCATTAAAACTGTCTGTAAGGTTATAGAATATTATTGCAATAATCTGAGAACTTACAGTTCAATATGTGTATATACGAGTATTTCTATCCCCATATACACTTTGATTCACTTAAAATGTATTAATGAGAACCTAATTAGACATTCATTTCAGCTCAGTAGCTCACATGATGCTGAGGCCTGTTGAAACAACGTTGAAGGAGGACTTATATACTATACGAACCACCCATCCAGTCTCTATGATCTCAAAATTATCATAACCCCCGCTTACTAGAGCAATTCGAGAACTACTATGCTCGTCATCATGCTCAACATAAGGGCTTCAGAATTTTGCGTCCACCTTGGCACCGTGGTAGTTAAACCCTTGTGTCACTAGCAAAGCCGCCTGGTCACCAAGCGTGCGTTCAAGAGGATACACAAAAAAAAAAAAGTTTTGAGCGATTCTCAATTGACAGCAAACCATTTCCAAAGAATATGCCCCATGCACCAGACAGCATAAACAGCACTCAAAGTCATTTCCTCACATCACAAGTCACCGAAACAATGGGGAGATCAACGCTCTTGCTATATAGATCTCATTTCTGAGTTCTGACTATCTTCAATACTTTATTAAAGTGAAGTAGCACAATTCCAGTTGGTTTTCCATTCAAAGATCTTGTGAGACATCCTTGGTTTACATGGTACGCTGGATCTTGTATGAGCTCGAGATTAAATATAAGTAAAAGTTATGAGCCATCACTTTTTGATAAGCCAAAGCATTAGAGGTGCTAGCAAATTAATATATGACCCTTGTCGGAAAAGTTAAAGCAACTAACAGTGAAGGTGAGTGTGCAGCTAACGTTGTTACCCCTCCCCTTGCCATTCAAATGTATTTTGATGAAAACGGTACTTTCGTTCCTCGTTTAAACCCGGGGGAGGACATTGACCCGGGGGGTGGAAGTAGGTCTTGACTTTGGTTGCGTACTCTAAAGACGCTTGTAATCCGTTTCTTTATTTAATTTGTGCTACCCATTTAAAAAAAAATCGATAGTTTTCAGAAACAATCACACAGACAGACAGACAGACTTCACTAGTGCAGGTGAGGACATGCATGAAATTTGTGGATGGTTCTTACCAAATTCGGATCCCCACTAATGAAAATATGAGAGCAACAGGATGCACAATATTTGAAATTCCTGTTAATACCCACATCCCTCTCCTAGATAGCCGTCTGTGTCCAGAACATCGAGTCATCAACCAAATTCTGACCTTACACACTTATTGACCTATATGATCTCATTGCCAGGTCAATAAGTAGAAACCTTTCCCATTGATCAGTTAACTAAAAGGTTGGACTTGCACGACACATAATGAAACATAATCGTTGGATAGAGCATTCACGTAATGTGTCCTATATTCTAGCATGTGGTGTATCGTCAAGATTACAATTTAAGACTACACCAGATCAGAGGTGAAGGAAGAAAAAAGAAAACAATCTCATACCACCTCTGTGACAGAACTCTTTCACCCATTTCACAATCTCTATTTATGCACTCGATTTCCCGCTTAATCCACAGAAATGCAATCCAACTGCTGTAGAGTAAACCACACACAATTACAGGATGACCTAACTTTCCAATCATATGAATTCTCCTGGTGGGTATAATTTTTGTGACATGCACACATGAAATGAATGACCAAACTTGAATCAGCAAGCACCATTATCAAGTGATCACATTCTAATTTGTACCATAGTTTTATAAAATCAACCAAAATTGGCAAAATTATACCCACAAACATGCAAATGTGGAGCAGAAAGAAATGTTATGATCAATTTGCATGCAATATTAAAATTACTCAATTTTGCAGACATCATAACTCAATGAATTGCATGCAAATATAATTAATTTCCCAAATAATTAAATTGGGATTTGTTCACATACCTTAGAAGGAGAAGCCATCATGTTAGTTTCCTGAGAAAAAGAAAACAGTTATATTTTCTGTCTTCTTCACGCTCCTCAGATTTCCCCTCCCTTTGTTTCTTCCCATTCTTTACATTTGGTCTTGGATTTTCCTCGAACATTCAAACCAAATAGAGGTGGCAAAACCCGACCCGACCCATTCGAGACTCGACCCGCCCGACACCCGCTTATATGACAAAATGATGTAACCCGTAACAGACCCGTTCTTATCCGTCATAACCCGATACTCGACTATACCCGTAAGCGATATAGCCCGAACCCGACAACACACGACCTGATTAAAAACCCGACTCGAATATTACCCGCATTGATTAGAACCCGATCATCGATTACACCCGTAAATCTAAATTTTTATATTGACAACTATATTCACAAATCCCAAATACAAACTAATCATATGATGCATGTATTGACAATTCTATTGTTTAGAGTTTGGCAAATGACTCTGAAAATGTATTACTCCGTATGAAGGGAATTGAAAAAATTATGAATTTTTTATCTTGGAGGGATATCGCATAATTAGTTTTAATCATGGAGAGAAAACAAATAATTTCATATAGATATTAAGTGCTTCATTTTGGATCCAAAAAGATAAAAAGTGAATTCTATTATATGAACCAAAATTAATTATATTATGTACATTGACCCGATAAGATCCACTAACCGAAATTACCTAACCCATGGTCACCCGACACCCGATTTAACCCGACCCGATGTGACCCGAGTTCCGATATCAGTTTCAACCCGGCATGACCCGACCCAACCCGATCCGACCCGAAAGCTTACATGACCCAAATCAACCCGAATCGATTATGAACCGAACCCAAAACCATCCGACCCGAACCCCACTCGACCCACCCGATTGTCACCTCTAAAACCAAACGTAAAGAATCTGAAGAAAAAAAAAAACGTTTTCTTTAATTTGGTGGAAAGATTTGGGCAGTTTCATTATTATCCCTCAATAGTCTCCTAAAGCAACGAAAGATTATCTCAGTTCCCTTCTTATTTGGCCCAAATTGCTGATTGGAGCCAATCTCTTATAGAACGATTGGATCGTTCGGACTTAGGTTTTCTTTTTTTATTTGAACTCTATAGAAAGTTGAATTGCTACCTACCTATTGTTACCAAAGATAAGAATATTGTGAATTTGTGAGACTCTAAAAACTTATTGCAATGAAATGTGAATTGTAATTTTTTTTGTAACGATGCATTACTTTGATACACGACCTTTATGCGTAAACTCGTAAGCCATAAACCCAATTATACAAGTTTTCGCGCAATTATTACTCCATGACTATCCGAAATAGTTGTGAAATACATTTCTTTCATTATGGCCTATGGGAGTACCCTTAACATTCTTAAGTAACACAAAATAAAACTACAAACAATTAGCAAATACTGTATCACAAAGTAAGTAACAATATGCAAAGGAAAGTCTTAGCATGAAATAAAGAAACCACTGTAGGCCAGCAGAATATGTCAACATGTAACTACTTGAAACATTATCGTAACGAAATTTAGAGTTTTTGGTCGAGATGGTTCCTTCACGGAAATATCATTAACAAAACGATGCTGAACGTGCTATTTCAGGTGCAGCGCCAGCTCTCCCACCCTTTGCCAGGCCCTCCATAGTAAAACTCAGGATCAGGCATGTACTCCCAATTTAAGAAGACAGCGTAACAATCATAGTCTTCTGTGAGTGTGTATGCATAGTCAGGGTACTTGAGAAACATGGAACCGTCACGAACACGCATTCTCTTAGTCCATCCTGAGTTTGCATCCCCTGTAGCTAGCGCTCCACTTCCCATTTCTGTTTTCGTATGGCCAGGATGTCCGAGCCTTGAGCTGTACACCTCACCTCCCCACTGCACACTTGCTGCTGTCACGGTCAACGCGCCAAATAGTTCGGCTGGCCAGTAGCCTATGTAGATGTCATCCTGGTATTGCAGCCACCAGTTGCTGGTCACTGGATCCTGCATTACATGATCAGAAGTTCAGCAAGCTAAGTCGCGCCTTCAGAATAAGCATCAAACTATTGCAAAATTGTTTGATCTTTGGAAAACAATAGATGCAGATGCAGACATTTTTAGCCTGATACTTACTGATATACTGCAAAAATTACATGAATCATTTTTGCAGCACTATATGACAGACACATTATAGAAGACATCTTTCAGTACATTTCGAGTACGATACTCAGTGACATCTGAGTAGTAGGCAAGATGATTTGTTCACTTGAGTAGGTTGATACATTATCACAGACATCTGTAGTACAGTTCGAGAATGATCAGTTTTGCAGTGACAATACACAATACTACCAGACATCTTTTAGTACATTTCGAGAATGATACTCAGATAATGTGACATCTGAGGAGTAGGCAGGATGATTTGTTCGCTCGAGTAGGATGATAAACATTATCACAGACATCGTTTAGTACATACCAAGCATGATATTCAGATAATTTGCAACATCCTAGGAGTAGGAAAAAAAAATCATATATTATCTGACCTTAAAAATGTAGACTGTCATGATCCATGGAACCCCACCAGGAACTGGTATCGATCGAATTACACTGCCAATGGCTACTTCATTAGTGGTTTGAACGAAACCAGGGCATATCAGATCAAAGCAACCTGTTA
>JBBYHQ010000011.1:16406899-16450508 GCA_038382645.1 Spergularia azorica | reverse complement strand
TAAGGGTTCCAAACTTTAATGTCCGACTTAGCCGCATTGTAGTTCATTGTTTCAGCATGTAGGATTGCTAACTACAATAAATTAAAAGGGGGCCGCATTGAGATGGAAGTTTACGAATGACTCATAATGAACATTGCGTTGAGAATTGAATCGACTGACTTCTACTACACGATGTACTACAAAAATTTGACGGAAACACAATCAAGCTGAGAGATGAAAAAATTGAGGGTATTTAAGAAGTTACCGAGCGATTAAAAAATAAAGCTTTGGAATCTTTACTATTGTCATTAAGGTTCTTAGATTGATAGGGAAAGCTAGGACCCTTTGTTCCATATCTTCCATTATTTGATTTGTTGAGTAGACGTTTTCGAATTCGACGCATAGGAATTGTTCCACTAGGACAGCTCCCGTTTCGTCGCCATACTTGAGCTTTTAACATCATGTTAAGTTTTTCATCCATTATAACAGCTGACTTGTTTGACACAGCTTTCATATCCTCTGCTTCTTCAGGGGTCGGAGACATCTGATACGACAGAAATGTTCGTAAAAACTTAGATAAGAACGCGAAATTGTAGACTTAGCAACTGAAATTGTACTACATTACGTAAGAAGCGTAAGATTGAAGTAAGAACCTGAATTTTGTGATTCTTTAGAGCAGGATGGTCGAATACTGGCTGCTTATATATGTCGATACAGTCGATTATATCACCATCTTCACTCTACAATGCAACAACAGTTATATAATTATATGTCTAAATATTTCGGATTAAAAGAAACAACTTTTGGTTCGTCATGACTGCATTGTTACAAGCTGCAAATTGAGGTAAAAAAAAAGTAGCAGTAGTACATGCAGAAATAACAGACCTGGATACTTTTTACTGCGTGCTTCCTGTAAAAATTCGCCCGCTTTCGTATCTCCAGTAAGTGCCTAGACGTTGCGTTTACTGTAGAGACATTAGCACCAGCACAATAAAGCAGAACAAACAGGACAGTGATCCACTTGAGCAATAATACTACATTTCCACCCATTTTTATGTGAAATTTGATTACGCTTCTTTAACAAGCTAATAATGGGTTTTCTCAAGTAGTTGAAGTAGTATAAACAAATTGATGAGTTTATAGAGGTGATTGTGTACACAAGATCATAATGCTCAACCTTCCAAATCATCTGAATTATGTTTTACACACAAAATTTGGAATTTGTCTTTCTAAATGTGCAACGTATGCGGTTATGTCTCGACATACATGCTGTTTTAGATCATCTTTTTAATGTGAATGGAGTTTATATGTAGAGTTATGGTTGCAGCCTTGTAGGGTTACCCCTAGATATAGTTCAGTAAATTGGTGGGATTACTAGAGATAGTAGCATCTGTATTGGGCATGGGAAATGTAGGGCACCCCGTAAGTCGTAACTCATTCATGAGAGAAACACGTATTTAGATGATACGGGTAATACTTTTGACTCAGAAGAGTCTTTACTAGTTAGGTAGCCATTAGGCATTAGCCAATTCTTTACTAGGTAAGTAATTAATGAGTGAAATAGATTGTCTACTCAACCGTATTCATTATAATAAAGTTATGAAGCCATAATAAGGTTATCTACTAGGGCATTTCCTCACCCATACCGCAAAGAGAATTGGCACATGAGTACTTGATTATAGTCTCAAGTTATCAACTCATATACTAGTATACACACTCCTCATATAACCATTCGATTTCTTGTAAAATCATTCGATTACAAATGAACAAAAACAAGGAACTGCTTGTTAGAAAGTTAATCACTCATACCACTTTACTCAGCATATTATCACGGAAAAATCTAGTAAAGAAAACGGTATCAATTGTCTAAATTCTAAAAGACGATAATTGGGCAAGTCGAGGCAATTCCAAGACAAGAAATAGCAAGAAGGAAAAGAGAATGAACCAACTGATATGTGTGTACGCTAATTCTTTACTCATTTATGAGAGAAACACGTAATAAGATGATACAAGTAATACTTTTAACCTTGAAAGTTTTTTACTAGCTAGTAGTCATTAGGCAATGGCAATTCTTTACTAGATGACTAATTTATAAATGAAATAGATTGTCTACTCAATCGTGTTCCTTAATTATAAAGTCATAGTAAGGTTATCCTTCATGAAGCTAACATTTTGCATGCAAAAAAATTGAAAAGGTAAACTTTTCTCCTCTAGTCTCATCTAGGGCTTATTTCAACAAAAAAAAAAAAATAGTAGTCAAAAGGAGCACATTGAGAATTTTTTGTACGCGGTTACGACGATTCTTTCATGATTAGTGAATAATCGTGATTGTAAAGAGAATTGGCGCATGAGTACTTGATTATGGTCTGAAGTTCTCAGTTCATATTCTACTATACATGCTCCATGTACAACGATTTGATTTCTAGTAAAATCATTAGATTGCAAAAAAAAAAAAAAAAAAAAAAAGGAAATGCTTAATAGCAACTAGAACATTAGACTATCACATAATGGTGTACATATTTACCTGCATTCTTTATGGTCGTATATCTAAAATTTGATAATCGGACAAGTCGAGTCGGTTCCAGGAAAAGAATTAGCAAAGAGGGAAGAGAGAATCAACCAAACCTGCGCTAGAGAATTAATAGGGAAAATGGAAGGTGACGATATCGAGAGATATTATGGAGTAATATGGTCAGCAATATTACCATACGAAGTTATGGTGATATCGTGCATATGTTAATATGGTAAATTAGATTAACCTAGATTGTATTTAGGTAAATTGTAATGAAATCAATGAGAAACCTGTACGAATGAATGAGAAACCAGAAACTGAGAAACGTTTCGAATGATTTCCGTTCCTTATTATGTTTCTCCCCATGAACTAGTTTCATGGTTCTGACCGACCGACCCAAATCTCCCAACAAGAATCGAGGTAACATAGAGAGAAAACGCTAGCTTATAGGATACGCAGAAAATCAGACAGAAGACGAACTAGGAAGAGACAAAAAAAAAAAATGGTGAACTACAAGCTGATGATTACAGCGGAGATGGAGAATGTCGCTAGCCTTCAACCTATGGGCGGCATAAACGACCCTCACTTCTCTTACTACTTCAAGGTTTCTCTCTCTCTCTCCATTCCTAGGGTTTTTCATTTGCTTCCTTTTCAACGACGATTTCTTACGACGTTTTTTCCCCCCAATTTTCGACGAATTTGATTGCGTCAATATTAATTTTTGTAGCTGAGATGTGAGAATTGCGGAGAAGCGACGGAAAAGGAGACGTGTGTAAGCTTGGATGAGCAGGTTCCTATCCCCAAGAGCCGCGGCGTCGCTAATCTCGTTCAGAAGGTAGTCTTTTCGCTGCGGTTTTATCGATTGAATTTTATTTTCATGCGTTATTTAGCTCTGCGATTGCTGTCTCCTTTGGAAATTGTTTGAGGTAAATTTTCAATTTGATTGTTTTTTTTCCTAAGTTTCTTCAGCAATTGAAGTGAAATTATGATTGTTTTCTAGGATTTCTTGCTGCGTAATGTTCAATTTATCTGGTTTTCATGTTGAATGTATCAATTTTTTTCGGTTGTTTTCGACTTTTTTGAGTTGTTTTCGACCTGATTTACGATGATGCATCGTTGTTGATTTGTTTTTATTGTGGTGAGTGTGATATATGGGGCGGTGTTCTTTATCTGCTGAATGTTAGTTCTGATTGATTTCTTGAATTAAGTGAACTGTGTCTCGTCCTGCATGCGTCAATTTAAACCATCAAGGCCGTGTTTTGGTTGTGCTCTACTACAACGCGCTCCAAATTGATTGGTAATAAGGTCCTGTAAGCTGCTTTTGGCAGTAGTTTTTAGAGTGGCGACTGTTGAGTGTGTAAAAACTGTCAAAGGTTCAGGACTGACGTTTTTTCTGGTTTGGCATACTGTAGTTTTAGATTGTGTACCAACTCTTTCATAACCTCGTGTTCTCTCAGATTATTCTATGTTATCACACTCACTAAGATGAGTTTTATGACAGGGCTCTGCCGCACTGGTGTAATGTCACAACGTGGTTCTAACCAGTAGGCTAATTGGAACCTTTTGATCTATTACAATCTACATATTAGCTTTCCTCAGCAAATTTGCTGAAGACGTATAGTTGGTTGTCTTCCATCTTATGCAAATACTTGCTTAAACTTTAAAGATCAAATTTTTGTGCAAAGTCTTGTTTAAACTTTAAAGATCTCATTTTGCCTTGCTAGTGTTATCTAATTTGAAATGGTACGGGCTTCCTCACTTGGCTTCAGGACGTAATCATTGAACTTCTTTCAACTTTTCTTGTGAAACTTTAATGTCTTTTTCACACTTTTTATGAAGTGTTATGGGGAGGCTGCTTGCCTAGTCTGTGAAGTGTGACCTGACTTTGAGCCAAATAGCAATGAGTTGTCAAATTATTTTCTCTATGTGACATTAAGATATTAATTATATTGGTAGCTTTTTGTAATTTCAAACTCTCTTCCTGAAGTTGACTTAGGATTCAAACTTCAATAGATTGGTGCCTTTTTCATCGCCAAAAGTTCTCTACTCTCCAATCACACAACCTTTTGTTTGTGCTAGAGTGTAATAGACTGAGTATGACACACACACGGACACACCCTTATTGGTAAGCAGCGCTTTATCTATGTGGTATCTAAGATAAAGATCAGGATGCAGTTTTACCTTCTCATCCTCCCATGGCTGGCAGCGTTATTAAGCGGAAGGGGATTAGTAATATGGTTTAATACGATGAAGTTGAAATAAATTAACAGGGTATCCAACTCCTTGTATGTTACCTGCAATCTAGTGTAGGAAAATGCTTATTATTTTTATTGTGGTAACAATGGTTCTTAACTTCATACAATGGCTGCTAAGTAATTGCCTTCTTTTTCCCACCTTTTATGTTTCAGTGCAAGTTCTGTGGTCGTGAGGGTAACATAACGATGGTGCCTATACCAGTGCGTAATGCCAGCCCTCTTACTGATGCTGATTGTGAATCAGGGAAGTATGCAGCCTTGATGGGTTTCGAGTGTCGGGGTTTGGAGCCAGTTGAATTCTGCTTTATGGGTCCTCAGTGGAAAGTACAAGCAGTAAGTGCTCTCGCTTGTGTCTGTGCTCTATCTTTTTGTTTTGCAATCATTCATGGCATGTTGTAGTTAGCAATTTTTATAAATCAGGCCTGTAGCTAATAACCCATATTGGGTATTCAATTAATCTGTTATATGATGTATCTATCCAACATATCATTTGCAGGCCTAGTTTATTATCCCTATCAATGCAAACACCATTTAATACACTTGTGTCGTCTTCCATACTATTTTCTATCACACTTGTTCCTAAACAGCTTTCTTAGCACACTTATCTAGATTAGGAATTTGGGATGAGCTTACATAGTTTGCAGGCATAGTAAATTTCGGCGGTGCTGAATGGTTGGTCGGACTGGGTTAAGTGAAAGTGGTAAGAAGGACTGCTTGCGGCGACGCCGGTGGTGGGATGAGTGAATAGGGTTGAGTCATGAATTGAAGTTTATGGTGGAGAGAATGTCAACTGTGATACAAATGAGGTATAGGCTTAAGAGCTTAGCCAGTTGGGGATGCCCGATTGGCTGTGTTTCAGGTGTGAGGCCATAATGGTGAGTTGCTTGGTAGAACAGGAGGCCACCATCATCGAGTGGAGGGAAATTGATGGTCGTATACCCTTCCTCTCCTACTCTGATCCCCCTTCTTGGGTCATGTACATATGTCCTTTTGTCCATGAACTATGTCTTATCAGGCCTATTCCTTACAGGAGCTTGTTGGTTCCTGGATGTAACAGCAGTATTAGTTAGGGCCACGATTTTGGCTTATGGCAGCTCACAGATTGGTTGGGCCTGTTGTTTTTTTTTTTTTTTTTTTTTTTTTTTTTTTTTGGAAAAAAACGCTATTGTTCTCTTGCATGCAGTTGTTGCTGTAGTGCATACCATTCCCTGGTTGACATGACTGTCATCTTGGTTGTGCAGACAGCGCTGTTTTTGAGAATATATACTTGTAAAACGGTTATTGCTATGATTATGATGAAAGCTATTCCTGGTTTATTGTCCTCTTTTGGTTTATTGTCGTCTTTAATGCATACTAGTTTCTATCACCACTTGCTCCGAAAAGATTTTTGTTAGCACACTTATCTAGATTGGGAATTTGGCATGAGTTTATATAGCTTGCAGGCACTGTAATGTGCGATGGTGGTGAGTTAGTGGGACTGGGTGAATTGAAAGTGGTTAGAGGGGCTGCTTGCGGCAATAGTGGTGGTGGGATGAATGAAAAGGGTTGAGTCGTGAATGGAAGTTGGAATTTATGGTGAAGAGAAATTTTCAACTGTGATACAAGTGAGGTGGATGCTTACAACCTTAGGGCCAGGTTGGGATGCCGGATTGGCTGTGTTTCAGGTGGTTAGGCTATAATAGTGAGTTGCTTGGTACAACAGGGGCAACCACAGTCGAGCAGAGGGAGATTGATGGTCAGATTCCCTTCCTCCGTCTCCTTCTCATGCACTTTTGTCCATGCTGCACAATGCATTTATTGCTGTAGTGTATACCATCACCTATATGAGCTGAGCTGTTGGTTCTTGGATGTAAAAGCAGTATTAGTTAGGGTTAGACTTTTGGCTCATTGGCTCTTGGAACTTGCATATTTGATGCATATTATTGTCTCTATAGAATGGATATTTTCTGTTTCTTTCTCCGAAGAACATTAATGTTCTCTGGCATGCTTCTCTTATCCGAAAGGATGAGTTAGGTTGCTCCTATATTCGGGGATCAACCTAGGTTTTCTGACCTTTATCCAAAAAAAAACAATTATGTTGCTGTATACCATTACCTGATTGACACGACTGTCATTTTGGTTGTGCAGACATCTGGGACTGTTTTTGAGAATATTGACCTGTCAAACGGTGATTGGTATGATTATGATGAGAAGGACAATGTGCCAGTTGGAATCTCCAACCTGAAATCGAAGTTTGAGGTAGTTAAGGGCTGAAGTAGGGAGTCGGACATGCAGTTGCTCACTTGCTCCAACCAAGCTCGTTTGATGAAGTCATTCAAAGTGGCACATAACTTGGAAGAAAATGTATCGCAGAAATAGACTCGTCCTCAACTCTTCAATTCCAATGTGCTTAGACTGTAAGTTAGCTATACGGGTATTGATCAACAATGTTCTATTATCTGTTAATAGCTCTGGAATAAATCCGTATATTGATGTCTTTGAGCCCTCTTCTGAGTGTGGTGACTATTGTGTTTAATGATTGCTTCAAACTTCAAAATTTAGAGTTGCTGAGTCTGGTGCTGTGCATTTCCGTGATGGCTCTGAGAAAATTCCGAAGCCTGATTATATATTACGACGTAAATGTCATAATTTCCTCTTAAATTTTATTTTTCTTTTTTTTGAATGCAATTCCATACTCACCCCAACTATATTCTCGAATTTTTTTTTTTTTTTTTTTTTTTTTTGAGCTCGGATTTTAATTGTTACCCTTGAACAATTGGCTTGATCGGTAAGCAGGTGCAACTGTCAAATGTTACTGCTTCTGTTTTTTTTTTCATAGTGCTACCTTGGATCCTCTGGGAGTCTGGGCAACTTGTTAGGGTGAGTTGTTAATACAATTGAGAAGCCGCTAAACGTACAGTTCCTTCTTTTTTTTTTTTCTTCTTTTTTTTTTTTTTTTTTTTCTGTTGACACATACTCCATTTTTCTTTTTTTTAAACAAATAGTATGATCTCCGAATTTGTTTTTGAAAGGTACATCATAATAAACCAAAGTAAAGAAGTTGACACGTTTGAGCTCATTTTTAATGCTCGATTCATTTCAACTCGTTCACATTTTGATTGTAACGGGGAAATCCTTCGAACTATAGTCACCTAAAGTTAAGGCAAAAAGCCTTCCTGCAAGATAAGCTAGATCAACATGACAAAATGCTTAATTTCAATTCCTGACTTGTCTCAACTCTCAACTAGTTTACGCCTTAACTAATTCGAAGAATTTCATTGAACTATACTATAACCACCTATAATGCAGAAAGAGAAAGCCCCGAAACCTAGTCAAATTGGTCCACGTTCCATCATATAACTCCACACTCAAAATCAATGTTTCTCATTTTTTTCTTCATCATATTACTCGTAAAACAACACTCGAACTAAATTTCAATACTCAACTCGTGTGACCTCGTTTAGACCTCAACTTATTAGAAGGAGAGGGTGAAATGCATAAAACTATAGTCGCCTAAACAAATCCCTAAGTGGTCCACATTCCCCCAAACCACTATAAATACCCCGTACTCAACAAAAAAACCCCTGCAAACAAAAACTTGCAAAGGAAGCCAGCTGCGAAAGAAAATACGAAAGAATAACACACTGCAACTGACGGTACGAAAGCTTCACAAAGAAGACAAACAAAAATGGTGCACCACAGGCTGTTGATCACTGCTGATATGGAGAATGTGCATCACCTTGAGCCTATGGGCGGCGTCGGCGATCTTTCCTTCACCTTCCACTTCAAGGTTCCTCTCTCTTTCTCTTTCCTAGGGTTTTCTTTCCTCTTTTGTACTTTCTTTTTCCGACGAATCTTTCCGACGACGCTAACTTTTGCGACATTTCCGTGTTGCTTTTGCAGCTCAAGTGTGAGAATTGCGGCGAATCGACGGAAAAGCCGTCGGCGGTAAGCTTGGATGTTGAGGTTCCTCTTCCTGGCACCAACAACTTCACTAATCTTGTTCAGAAGGTTTTCTTCTTCTTCCTCCTCTCTGTTGAATTCGCCGTTAAAAATTTTCGCCTGTTTTTTTTCCTGTTCTTGTGCAATTTCCGGAAAATTTCAGCTATTGTGTTTTTTGCGTCGATTCGATTATTTTCTTGCTCTGTTTCTTGAGATTATGCTGTTTATCTTGTTATCTGAAGTTCGGAATTCGTCGTTTACAAAAGATTTGTGTTGCGAAATCGGAAATTAGTATTATTTGAGCGGTTTCGGAAAATGTGGTCGTTTTTCTAGGGTTTCTGAGTTCTTATTAGTTGTTCCGGTGGTAATTAGTCCGTTGATCATGTTTGTGCCGATAACAATTGAATATCGCGTTAATGTGTGCGTTCTTACGTTGCGAAAATTTATGTGTTCTCTAGATTTGTTGGTTACTCTGTTTTTTCATGAGTTAGAGCTGCTAAATCTACTGTGGTCATGTTATTAAGTAGCTTAAATCATGTTGTGCGTTGGAAAAATAGTTTTGTTTGCGCTTTGATCACTGTATATGTTCTCCGTTGTTTGTTAATTGTTGCGTACTGCGTAGATTCCTAAGTTTGCTGTACTAGTATTAGTAGCCGACTTTGCAGTAATTTGTGTTGATTGTAACTGGAATCATGTTTCTGCCATATTTGATTGTTTCAAGTGAACAGTGTTTCACGTTCAAAGTTCCTCTGTATGTAGCTTCTTGGCCTAGTGCAAGACTTCCATTTTGGTGTGCATTAAAACTGGGAAATCGAGAAAGTTTTGATGTTACGTTATTCTAGTTCTTTAGGTATGTTAAACATTGGATTATGTCTCAATTTGATTGGAATTCTCGGTCTTAAAGAATTAGTTAAACTTTGAATCAGTTCTTGTACCTGTGAGTATATGTGAGTCCTTCTATCTTGAAACTAAGAATTGTATGTCTGGCTATGTATATCAAGAGGCTAAATATTATTTTGGTTGATCGGCTTCTCCTTGTTTCCTAAATTTTAAATTGTATGGATTCAGTGACATTAACACAATGTTCAGATAGTAATAGGGAAGGGAGAGTATTGGACGCAAGGGGAAGGAAGAGAAAAGGGAGGAATGTGCTCTTAAAGAAGAGGAAAGGTGAGGGGATGGAGAGAAAGGTTTAGAAACTGGCTGTTTGGATAAATTTTGTGGATTACAAAAAAGGAAATAAGAGCGGAACCATTTTTTGGTCCTTTTTATCACATCCTCAATGCAAGAATGATCTGGCCTGAAATGTGCTAATTGTGGTATTGAGTAGACTATTGATCATGAGCTATATCATTACATAGGGTCTAGTTTGCAGAATAGGAGGTGGAAGGGGCGGGGGATGATTTCATGTCCTTGGACTTCACCAACATGAGAAAGCCGAGAGGAGATGATTACTCATGCCACAATCAAGTCAAGGCATGTATCTTTCTCAAGATGCACATGAAACATTGAAGTATTTTTGAGGCGCAAACACCAAACGATCAATTAATACCTGGCCCTTTACCCTTACCATGTATCATAGGAAACAGGACCGTAGGGATATGTCATTCAGTAAAGGGCAGCCCGGCGCACATTGGCGTCCCCGCTAAGCGAGGGTTCGGGGAAGGGTCCCACCGCAAGGGTGTAATGAGGGCAAGCCTTCCCTTGTCAATTTATTTGACAAGAGGCTGCTCCCAGGACTTGAACCCGTGACCTATCGATCACACGGCAACACCTTTACCGGTGTGCCAAGGCTCCCCTTCGGATATGTCATTTAGTAACTGAGCTAAAATAGTCGGTGTGGAATTTGACACTCCCTCATAGACGTGCATTTGCTGTGTTTAATCATGACGCCAGGTTAGCATTGGTTTCCGAATTCAGGGGCTGGTTACCTAGTTATACTTCAATGGCATGCACTGATGCATGAGATCATTGAGATGGCATCTACATTTGGATGTAGTTACAGGGAGCAGGAGTCTAAGAAGTATGAAGTGAGGAGGGGGTGGGGAATAATCGAGAAAATAAGCCTATACAGACTACAGAAGCTGAGCATTCTTTCAGTGTATCAGCTCTCTTTGCCTTGCTTCACCAGTTCCTACAAATCTAGAATATATGGTCACGTCTTAGGATATTTGAGGGGATACTGTCCCGTCTCTCTTTATGAGCTCTATATTATTCTGCTCCATTATTTCTGTTACTTTCCCTTTGTCTAACTTGCTATTAATATGTCAGCACCTGGTGGATGGTTTGTGTTGTTGTTCACGTTGGTGGTTGGATGTCCTCAGTGATCATCTTCGCTAATGTGACATAATGATGTTTTAATTGTTCTCCATCCTTCTTTGTCTATTTGCCTATTTTACGATCTTTAATTCTTTGCTAATTTGGTTTCATAATGATTTGGTAATTCCCCATCATTACTTGGTTATTTGCCTACCTGATCATCTCTATTTTGTTCAACTGCAACTGAGTGTGCAACTAAACAAATAATAGTGTAGTATCTTTATACATAGATGACATATGCTGATGGAGTACCTGAAATGTTCGTGTTTCCATTTTGGTTGTAGAAAAAAATTATTTGCCTGTGAGACATTTCCCTTGTTACCAAATCTTTCCCTTTTTAGTCATGATCCATTATAACAACCTTAATGCTGCTTCAGTGCAAGGGCTGTGATCGTGTGGGCACCGTGAAGCTGATAAGATTGAACTGTGGCTACCCTCTTACTGGTCCTAACTGTCAAGCTGGAAGGTACTTACCCTTTATGGGTTTTCATTTCTGCGGTCTGATGCCATATGACTTCTCCTACATTGGTACTCAGTGGAGAGTGCAATCTGTAAGTCTTCTTTGCCTGGTGTAATATGTTTATCCGATTTGGTTCTGTATTGCTTATTTAGCATGCGAGATCTATATCTTCCCCCAGTTTTGCTCAGGCCCACTAGGCATGAGCACACTGCACACACCCTGTATTCCTGTATTAAGCAAGTCTGTCTAATGTGCAGGATTCTGGCATGGTGTTTGAGAATGTTGATCTGAGTGATGGCGATTGGGCCGGGTATGATGAGGAGGCGAAGATGCCTGTTACAATATCCAACCTCAGGTCGAGACTCCTGGTTTTGGACCCATGGATTGTGTGGAAGATCGCTCATGGCAGGTATTGAACGCTACTCATGGAGTGAACTAGTCAAGTAAGTGGTACGTACTTGGAACAGAAGGAAGAAAAACCTCACTGCAAGATGGTGATCTAGTCTAGTATATATAGTATAGACATGAGCAACATGGCATGACGAGTACAATGATGACTACTGCTTTATCAAATCAGCAAATTTGTAAATTGTGAACATCACACTTTTATTTGCTGTACTGTCTAGGCTTATTACATTCCTCAGTTTATGCTTAATTTTCGGATTCAGGATTTGTTTTAAGCCGTTTCTCTTTTTTATCGAGAGCTTAATTCTTGGTTATCGCTTATTATTTACCACGGAAGTCGACCTTGGCCTAATAGTTAAATGAAGGTCTATCATATGTTTTAGGTTTGGAACCTGTTATACGCGCGAATTGGACTCGTCTTGCCGTTCTTTTAAGGGAAAACAAAATGCAAATGCTAGCATGTAGACGACCTATACCTCCATCTGTTTAGAGCTGAGAATGAGAAATTGAATAGATTCTTTTCTTCTTCTTTTTTTCAGAGAAAAATTGAATATTTGTGACAGAACTTTTTCAAAAATTCTGATGATGGAGTAGGTGTGGAGAGTTCTAATAAGTAAAAACAAAATGAAGTTAGTTGGCATGGTTGCCATGAATGATTGGATGGGTCTGAACAAATACAAATGCTTTGACAACATGCTAAAGGGTAGCCAATTAGTGATCGGAGTTTGATTTTAAACTCCTCTAATAATCGACCATCGAATTATTAGATATCCACAACTTCACGAGTGTGTAAAGATCTACTCGGAGAGTGTGAATTAACTTCTTGTTAAAGTTCACTTGGAAGAGCTCGATTGATACTTGAAGCAGTGATGTGTTTCACTAAAATTCCCGAGTGCAGATCGAAATTTTGTACACCTCCTCGTGAAAATCTGTAATGCAAATACTCCAATTGTTTAGCTTATTCAAAAATTATTGACGGAACTCACGCGATGATGTAGAAAGAATTCCCTTTTTAATTTTGTTTTTGTTTGCTAAAAAATGACCTCGCAAACTTGTTAATACATTGATCGATATCTTATTACACTAATATACCAAATCTTGTTTTCAAGATGTAGTAAGCACCTGCACTCAATTATTCTAATACTTGATTTGAGTTCATTTAGATCTTGAAGAGTTTAATTTGAAAGACCTTAGGGTTGTGGATTGTGATAGCCATAGTAGATGATATAAGAAGATTATTAAATTGTACACCATTAAGATTGTAGAGACTTTGCGAGAGAGAAATTAAATGTTGAGAATTGTTGCGTAATTTTCGAACAATCAACTATACACTTGTGTGCTGTTTATACAATTTAAACTAGACTATGACGGTGACAGTATAAACAATAGTCACTTCCCAAACTCATATACTCAACATCCAGCAATCAAGTGAACAAAGTGAGCGTGGGTTGCTAATAAACTGGTTTTATCACCTTTGATCTTGTCTTGATAATGACGCTTTTTCGCTAAACCTTTTGTGAAAGTAGTTAAGAATTGAGATGCTTGTCCAAATTACAGTTGAGAGCTTGATCTTAAATGCGGCAAGTGACTATTGAATGTTGTTGTGTGAGAAAATCTGTTGACTAACCACCTAAACCCCAAACAGAAAGTTCGATCATATATTAAACCAACTCACAACGTTCTTATATTTCCATCAAAGTCATCTACACTTGACCTTAAAATTTCTGAAAATTAAAAAACAAGAACACATCCGAAGTTTTCTCTATCATTAACACATTAATTATTGCTTAAATTCGATCTCAATACACGATTCGCCTCAACTCGATTACATTTCAAGAGGGGAAATTCATTCAAAACCATACCAAGTAGTCAAGTACCAACAAATGGTCCTTATTCCTTCACAACATTTCCCTATCCTACAAGTCTACAGCCACTATACGGAGTATTTACCCGCACTAAACAAATACTTGCAAAGGAAGCCAGCTGAGAGAGAAAATCATAAAGAATCACACACACTGCTACTGACTGTAAGATCGCTGGTGAAAATTCTGTGTCGCGAAATCGGATACTAGTATCTCCCTTAGATGCAAATGTTACATTGAAGTATATGTGAGGTTCAGACGAATGAATGCAAACACAACCTTGGATAGTAAATGAGCAGAGTGAACAGCTTGGTAGATACCTCCAACCCTTTCTCCTCACCAATTATCATAGGAAACATCGGCATAATAAAAGGTATGACAGTAGTAATATGGCATTCAGAGCTATATATAATAGGCAGCAGGGGTTTCGACACTGCTTCATAGACCTTCATTTACTGTGTTTAATCAGGTGGTTAGCATTGAATCTAATTCAGGGGTTGGTTACCTAGCTATATTCTTATGAATGTAGAAAAAGGAAGCAAGAGTCAAAGTATATATGATTTGAGGAGGCGGTGGGGGACAATCAAGAAAATGGATGACATTTGACATTAAGCCAGTACAGACTACTGATGCTGAGGCACACTGTTCTCTTGGTGTCTTGTTATATACTGAGGGGGCACTGTCCCATCTCTCTTTATGAGCTTTATGATTCTTCTGCTTTATTGTTTCGGCTAATTTCCCTTTTGTCTAACTTACTATTAATAAGTCAGCACCTGGTGGGTGCTTTGTTTTTCTGTTCATCAACCTAGTCTTGGTAGTTGGTTGTCCTTGGTGATCTCCTTTACCAATGTGATTATCTTCTTTACCAATGCAATGTGATGAATGTTTTGTCAGTTGGGATGTTAATAAAGCGGTGTATATATATAGTGTCCTACACAGCTACACTCCTACTCTGATCTGACTTCATCGTCATCTTATGTGAGCAGATGTCTGGCATGGTGTTTGAGAATGTTTGATCTAAAGGATGGCGAGTGGGCTGATCACGATGAGTTGGGGAAGATTCCTGTGACAATTTCAAATCTCAGATCAAAATTCCTTGTGCTGGATTCATGGACTCTCATAGCAGGTGGTCAAGTAGTGTGAAATATGAGGCTATTCATGGAGTGAACTAGTCAAGTAAGTGGTACGTACATAGAACAGAAGGAAAAACCTCACTGCAGGAGGGTGATCCAGTCCTGTATACAATGCAGACTACTGGTATATTCAAGCTGAAGATATGAACATCAGACAGACGGCTCTATTTGCTACATATATAGGCTAATTAATTACATTCCTTAGTCTATGCTTAATTTTCGGATTCAATATTTGTAGTAAACGTTTTCTTTTCGACTGAGAGCTTATCTGAACCATTGAAGTCGATCTTGGCCAAAATGGAATGTTCATGTTGAGTTTCAGGTTCGAAGCTAGCTTCGTATGCTAATGTGATGCGCCTTACTGCTTTTAAGGCTTTATATAGACCAAGCAAAGAAAGAATTAACCAATGGCTTGTTTGGGGACTACCGAAACTTTCATTTGTTTCTCTGTCCCCCCCCCCCAAAAAAAAAAAAAAAAAAAAAAAAACTTTTGTTTAGGGCTGAGTATGACTTCTAAGGATGAATTTTATGCAAATACCAGTTATGTGCGTAATTACTTTCAACATCATTCTAAAGGGCTGTGCTTTATGCTGATTCTAAAGTCTCTTCTATAAGACCATTGACGATTCGATCTTAAACTCAGCCCCAAGGCTACTACTTCACTTGTTCACGTCTTAGAAATGACAATGTGCTCCCTTTATTCTTTTCACTTATTAGCGTTTGTTGGGAGTAGGATGTAGTGCTTGGCCTGCTGCATGTGATATTATTGCTTCATCTACTATAGAATGTGCAAAGCTATATGACGATTTCCTACATATATACAAAGTCACAAATTGATATTACGTTATCATATGATTGGTGTTTTCTTACTCATAAGTCATAACAAAGAGTGAAAAAAAGGATAAAAATGCACTACATTTCTATACTCCATCTACTCCCTCCTTTAAACACCTCGCTCCCTTTTTTACGTGGATTAAGGTGGTGTTATTTGTTTACTATTGTTGGAGATAATGGGTAATTTATTTATCATTGTTAAAGATAGTGATTGGTTTGTTTATTATTGTTGGAAATAATGAGTAGTTTGTTTATTATTTTTGGAGATAATGAGTAGTTTGTTTATTATTTTTGGAGATAATGGGTGATTTGTTTATTATTTTTGAAGATAGTGGAGGGTTGATGTGTGATGAAAACTTCCCTCATTTAGAAAATTTTGAAATGGGAAAGACACCCCGAAAAGGAAACTAGGGTGTTTAAAGGGGGACGGAGGGAGTATCGTTTAATGGACATTTCGTAAATGATACGTTATCTTAGTACTTGAACGGATTATATTCGATTGCTCGCGGAAATTCCAATACACTGTAACTTAGCCAACCAAAGTCCTAAAACCCGAGATCACTCACACTTTCCACCCGGTAATAAATCCGATCAAATAAGGCTATTTGTGTATCCATGCACAAGACACCAAGACACCAACCCATCAAACATAAATTCCTCAACCTCCTCCTCCCTCCCACACTATTGCACTAAACCCGTCTCTTCTCGAACAAGCTACAGAAACTCAGGAGAAAAGAAATGTATTACAAGCTGTTGATTAGCGGTGAGATGGAGAATGTCGCCGGCCTTGAGCCCACCGGCGGCCTCGATGACCCTTCATTCGCCTTCCACTTCAAGGTTTTCTCTCTTCTCTCTCTTAAACCGTCTTTTCGTAGGTTTTTTTTTTTATTTCCATTTTTGGTATATGAAGGAAAAAGACGTAATTTTGACTGACATTGTCGTGTTCTTGAAGCTCAAATATGAGAATTGTGGGGAGTCATCGGCAAAGGAGACGTGCGTAAGCTTGGATATCAAACTTCCACTCCCTAGTAACAACAACTTCTACGTTAATCTTGTTCAGAAGGTTTTGATCTTTCTTTTAATTTCTCTCTTTTTTTTTCTTTTTTTTTTTTTTTTTCTAGCGGTGAATTACTACTTGTATTTTTGAGTAATTTTCCGGAATTTCGGAGGCAATTTGTTCGATTTCATGTGTTTTTTAATAGCTCTGTTTCTTATGATTGTGCTGATTTATTAAGATTGTTGCTCTAAGTTTAGGAATTTCTCGCAATTCTGTCTTTGTTTCTAAGGGTGTGTGAGTTCGTCGTTGTTGTTTAGGCCGCAATTTGTCCGTAGATCGTGTTTTTTTTTTTTTTTTTTTTTTTTTTTTTTGTGAACAATTGGTTTGTATATTGCGTTAATATATGCGTGTGGAGTGGTTACATTTGAGGATGTATATTTGTTTACCACATTTGATCATTTGAAGTTGATATATCGCATACTCGGTTTTTGGTGATGCTGATTTTGGTGTGGCTCTTTCTTGTTGTTAATATTGAGCTATTGGCTTTCATTTTGTGAACAATCTGTCTTAAATTGCGTTAATTCACGCGTGTGCTCGTCTGGAGTGCTTACATTTGCGGATGTATATTTGTTCTCTAGGTTTGAAGTTGATGTGTAGCATACTCGGTTTTTTTTTCCTGAATTTGAGTGCTAATTTTGGTTTGTTTCTTTGTCGTTGTTAGTATTAAGCTATTGGCTTTCATTTTAAGGTTGAGTATTAGTAACTTAAATTATGCCTATGCTCTAGTATACCCATAAATTTAGTTCATTTTGGTTTTAGATCATTATATATGTTCTTCATTTACGTGTTTGATTAGTTTCACCTTTCAAGATTGTCGGTAGACTGGATTTTCCCTTTCAATAGTCTTGTATATCTGTAGATTCCCTGAGTTTGATGTACTAGAATTGTGGTTTGTGGTGTTTGTGGTTCAGACTTTGGAGTCTCTCGCTCACTCTTGTTTTGTTACTTGAATCGTCATGTTTATATATGCTATGTGATGTCTGATTGTTTTGAACTTTTAAGTGAACTTTTTCATGTTGAAAGCTCTTCTTTTCTTAGCTTGGTGGCATAGAGCAAGGCTTCCATATTAGTGTGTTATATTAAGATTAGAAAGATTAGGAACTGTTGGGATTGTAATCTGGTTCTGTTTCTCTATGTAGTTCAACATTGGATCATATATGCCTCGACTTCAATTCGATTGTTTGTCAATATGAGCGGAAGCCTATGTTTTAATTGTTTGTTAAACTTTAGTTCTTGTACCTTTTCGTACATGTGACTCCTTTTGCGTTGGAACTAACATTTGTATGTGTAGTTGATTATTTGAATTATTTCGGGCCAAATCAAGAGGTATTTTTGTTTGCTTGTCTTTCTCTTGTTTCTACCTTTTGTGCATAGCTTACGTCTCGTGGATTGTTCTCCTTCACTAACACTATGTTAGGAATCTAGGTAGTCAAATACTAGGAAAAGTGAGAGGAGGGTCTTAGAGAGAAAAGGGGGAGGGGCGAGAAGAGGAGTGAAAATGTTCTTAATGTAGAGGAGAGGATTGGGGGATGGAGAGAGGGCCAAAGGGGGAGTAGAGGAAGGGACATAAGAGAGTAGGAGTAACATTCTCCATCACTTTTAACCAAATTACATTCTTCCAGGGACGATTTGGAATGAAAAATTGAATGTTTAACCTATTGGTAATTCATGCCACAACCTACTCTAGCCATTTATCTGTCTCGTATGTGAAAGTTACGTGGAGTTATTTGTGAGGCTCGTCATATATATAGCTTGAGCTCAAATATTCCCTGTCCCCATTTCCCCACCAGTTGTCCAGTTATCTTAAATGGCTTCTGAGTCAAACAAACAATCACGAACACAACCTCTTCTTTTATATGAGTCGAGGCTGTGCCTTGCTTGGCCCTTGGACTACCCTGACCCCTTCTTCTCACCAAGTATCTTAGGGGAAAGCCTCATGATAAATAGGGATGAGCTTTAGTAATTTGGTATTCATTCTGTTGTCTTACATGTACTTGAATTTGACCCTGATATTGTTTGTGTGTGTGGAAGTGTATGTGGAAGTCGACCCTGATGTTGCTTTTACTTTGTTCTTAATTTCGATTCTGATCTGTAGATAACCACTTTTTTTATTGCTTCAGTGCAAGTGCTGTGATCGTATGGGTACTATAAGACTGATAGCATTATTGATACATCTTTGCCCCCTAACTACTGCTGATTGTGAAGCTGGGAAGTATATAGCCTTGATGGGTTTTGATTGCAGCGGTTTGGTGCCACATGATTACTCCTGGCCTTCATTGGTTCTCAGTGGAGAGTAGAATCTTTAAGTCTTCTTGCCTTGTGTATTTGTGTTAAAAAAAAAAAAAAAAAAACTATTCTGTTTCTAATTTGGTACCGTCTTTAGCATGTGATGACCTGTACTGTGTCAATAGCCGCTCAGGCCTTTGTGTTTTGCCAATGCTGCTCAGGCCTAACAGCAAATTCCATGTGTCCCGTATTTTTATGTCTTGATGCCGAATTGCTGACTGCTGAGTAGTCGTGGTCTACTAATGCAAGTGCTTCATTAACACCTACTCGTACTTCTGAAACCTGATTTCTAAGGCTGTGAATGTGTTGAATCTTTTGCTCACATTGGCTAAGGTATGCAAGTGTTAATTTAGGGTGTCCTCCTCTGACTTCACTTTCATCTTTTATGAGCAGAGATCAGGCATGGTGTTTGAGAACATCGATCTGGTTAGTGGTGAGTGGGCTGAGTACGATGAGTTGCTGAAGATGCCTGTTACAATTTCCCACCTCAAGTCGAAGTTTGTTCCGCTGGACAGAAAAACTTTGGATCGCATTTATAGTGGGTTCAGGGTGAGACCAGAGGCTATTCATGGAGCTTAGTAAGTGGACGTGCAACAGAAGTTTATGAACTCTATTACTCGATCGTGGCTGAATGCTGTACTTGAAGCTTTTATGCTCAACTTAATGCCCTGTGACCTTTGATGCTGGCTGCAAAACTTGCATCTTCTATGTCATTTGAAGGCTCATTTGCTAGGATATTTCATATGATGGCTCGTTATCTTTCGTGCATATTTCGTGCTGCAGCTGTTATTTTCTGTTTAGCATTGCACAGTTCTCGTTCCTATTCATTCTAAATCGCGCACATCTACTGATCTAGTCTAGATTATGTTTGCACTCTGCGTTGGTGTTACCTTGCCTAAATGTTCGTCTGTGTGAGCGCAATTTGCAAAGCTTGTCTTGCAAAACGATGTGTCCTGCCAACTTCACTGATCTGATAATTCTGTTGAAGATGTGAGCTATTCCAAATACTCTGTATTAGATTAGCATAGACCGTAGTACCGCACTGGCGTACTATCATTTTTGCTAATAATCCTGATGACATTTTCAGCTCTAGGAGTCACAACGATTTGCGCACTACTGTACTCCGTATCCTATTTCTTTCATGTCAAAAGTCATACGAATTTATTTATTTTGTTCGAGGGAAAGCAAGAAGAAGCAATCATGAATTACGGAATATTAAAATGTTGAACAAGAAATTGACACTACTAAACTCCCACATGGGAACCAAACATGTATAGTCCACTCACATCTCATGTAGGCAACATTCTAACGGGCAATTTTTTACGTATGATGAAACTCAATTCTAGACTTCTATTAAATAGAGATCGTAAAAATTCATTTAAAATTGCAAATATTGCCAATCTCACGAGAATGACACATAATTCGATGCACAATAATACGAACTACGTTTGTTTTTGCAAATTCAAATTGTATACTGGCGAATTCAAACTTTCTCAGTTCAACAAAGGAAAAATTTAGGCTAACATTTTCGAGTACTTATTTATCAATCTCGAAGTATATGAGAATCACCATCGTAACTTTGTGGAAAGTCAACCCCAAAACTTGAAAACCTAAGAATGAACGAGAGCAAAGTAATCAGACCAAAAAAAAAAAAAAAAAAAAAAATTTGCTCGACACAGAAAACAATCAAACATACAATAGCGTCTTCGTCACTCTCCTAAATTCCCTTTGAATCTCTTTCCACAACTCCACCCTCTCTATATTCTCTCTCCTCATTTTTTGACCCAAAATCTGTAGAAAAATCATACTGATTCTTTTCCCCTTTTAATTTGTCTGACTAAATACCCAATAATCACACATTACGCAAAATAATCAGAAAAAATCCCCCATCTTCAATTCACTTTTAGCATCATATAATACCACTCTGTTCTTCAGATCTCCTTACATTAATTTTCACTAAAAAAGTTTGTTTCTTTTTGATGGGCAGTTGAAATAATCACTGCCCATATCAAATTTGATTTTAAATCTTTTGAAATTTCAATTAATTTTTACCCCAAAAATGTGGTCAAACTTGTGGGTTTGATCTTTGAACAACACCCAAAAGTTTTTCCATCTTTTAATTTTATTTTTACTGTTGTAGAGTATTGTTGAAGTTTCAATCAAGATGCAAACAAGGGTTAATCATGCATTAGAGGAAGGGAAAGATCCCACCTTTGTAAGTAGAACAAGGGGTTTATCAGTAAAATTACTTTTGGTATTGTTGATGTTCTTAGTATTATGTGGTGTGATTTCATTTATAAGTTTCAATGCATTTAGGAAATTTGGGTTTGATAGTGTAGTTGGTGTGGTTAAGCCTAATTTTGAGCCTTGTATTGGTGGTGATACAAGTAGTTTGGATAGTTTAATTAGACCGTTTTCGTCGAATTTGATGCATACTATGACTGATGAGGAATTGTTTTGGAGGGCTACAATTGTGCCTAGGATTAAAAAGTACCCATTTGATAGAAAACCCAAGATTGCATTCATGTTCTTGACCAAAGGTCCATTGCCATTGGCACCCATGTGGGAGAGGTTCTTTAGGGGGCACGAGGGGCGGTTTTCGATCTATATTCATTCATTGCCGAGTTATACTGAGGAGTTTTCATCATCTTCTGTGTTCTACAGAAGACATATACCTAGCAAAGTAAGCTTCTCACTGCCTTTATTTACTGATTTTGTACTATTTATGCTGTTATGGTTGATTTCTGTTATTGAATTTTGGTTTTCCAGGGTGGTGAAGTGAAATTCTATGTCGATTTGCATACTCTGATGCTTTGTGATTTAGAGTTATCTGTTGTATATTCATGTTTATGCCATGCTGTTTTGCTTGGAGTTCACACTTACCTTGCTAGTGTAATTGCTATGTGGATGTCAAGGTCTGAATTTTATAGTAGTGTGTATACGATTTTGGAGGAAAAGTAATAAAGAAAGAAGAGAGTATGGGTAAAGCTCTTTTTTCTTGTGACGTACATGGTTATGATGTGTTCTTGGAGAGTGGTGACTGACCGTGAAGCTGCAAAGAAAGGGGGTAAAAGGATTGGGCTTATAATGTGAAAAGTGTTAGGCTACAAATCGAAACACTCTACTAGCTTGGTAATATATTTAGGATAATTAGTGTCACAATGCCGTGTCTGTGTGTGTTCTAACACTAAGATTTGACCGTCAAGAAGGTATTTAGAGAATGTCTTCGACAACAGACTCCGTCATATAACCCTCTAATGTTAGTTATAGATAGAGTATTATGTTCTTGTCAAGGTACAAGGTGGGTCTAGCACTCTAACATATATTAAAGCATTAATGATCAATTCCTTCTGCATACACCCCCAATGATTAGAAAATGAGCCCGATTAATAGGGTTTGATTCCCCTGTCCCCTACCCTAATTAACCACCAAACTAACGTACTTTTTTTAGAAGGTAACAAATGAAAGCCCTTAGAAATTATGTATTCCATGGAATGGGGCCAAGTCTTTCTCAAGAAGTACTTACCTCAAGAAACTCTTTTTAAGGCTCTACGAATCTGTCTATTGTTGAAGATGTTCGAGAATCTCCACTTTATCCTAGCCTTATGCAGCGCTACTCTGCCCTTACCTTGTAGCACATTGCTTTAGGCTTGTAGAGATGTAAGCAAACCTTCATCTTCTTTAAATTATATCATGGCCATTTTGGTTTGTTTTGTGATTGCTTTTAAATTTTAGACAATAGTTCATGGGGGTATCAATTTATGCTGGATGGATCGAGATTCGATTGCTTAATTAGGGTAGGCATAGAATGGTTAAGGACGAAGTTAGTCCTAGCAGATAAGATGCAAACTTTTTAACTAGTCGATTGGGATAGCTAACGAAGAATACTTTTTGAAGGTAGAAGAAAATGTATTTTTTAAGAACAATTTTCTCTTCCATAGTAGAAGCTAACTTGGGCAACGGTTGGTCATTAAGTTCTCGACCTTCAAGTGTTGATTTGGTAGTATGCTGGCCAACAGAACTAACTAATTTACAAAATATACTTGAGATGGAGTAACTTCTATTATGATTGGTGATATTCTTGCTTTTAATGTTCAGAATAGATAGCAATTCGAATAGAGTTTTTATACTATCAAGGAGCGAGTTTAGGGAGCTATTCGAATAGAGTTTTTATGAAGAAGGTTTTTGTAACACCTAACTTAAGCGCCATACATAATATGGTTAAAAATAAGTCGCATCATAGTTATGCTCTTCTAAAGAACTTGGATTCTGTGTGAGCAATTGCGTCAGTGATTCTCAACTTCGTTGAATAGTCTGAGGTCTAGAATGTATTGCAAGTGTAGGTCTTGCTATCTTGCTATCAATGCTTGGATTGTTCGTCTGATGGTATGGGAACGCAAACCTCTGTATGTAGGCTTTTGGTTAAGAGCAGAATGTGGTGAGGCCGTGAGGTAGAGGTGGCCACAGGCCGGGCTAGTGCCCAGAAAATCGGGCACTAGCACTAGCCCTACATACCCGGGCTAGTGCCAGGGCTTGATTTTCTGGGCACTGGCACTAGCCCTCCAGTGCTTTGACCGGGCTAGGGTCAGGGCGGGCCAGTGCTCCGACTGAAAAAAAAAAAAAAAAGGATAAAATCAAGTTTGACCGACCGGGCTTGACCAGGGCTAGTGCTTGAAAAATCGAGCACTAGCACTACCAAACCTGGGTTTGGTAGTGCCGGGCCAGTGCCGGGTAGTGCCGTGCGTTGACCAGGGCCGGGCCAGTGCGGGCCCGGGCTCCTAGTGCTCAATGGCCGGCTCTACCGTGAGGGCTTGGTGATCAAGAATAAGTTGGGTATCTCTTTGCTAGGAAATTTGGTCTGAGTGCAGTTTAGGCTGTTGCGCATTTATCAGAAGCAGTTTTGGGTTTTTGACAAGTGGGATGGTCTTGAAGATCACCATCTTTGCTTCGTAATTATTACTCTGTGTCTCTGCCTTGTGATGATGACAAATTCTGATTTAATTTGTGGGGCTCCTATGACTGGAATCGAGAACATGAACAAGATCTGCTTTGAGCAAGCGTTTAGCTTGTTCAGTGAACCAGAATATTTCCTCTGTGGAAACATTCACAGTTCATCATCATTAAAGAATGTGCTGGATGTGCTCCCTTATTTTGGCTTAGCAAAGTGTGATTAAGTTGAGCTTATACGCAGAAGGCAGAACTTAAGCAGATACCATGGAAACCCCTTTTCATTTCTAGGTCAGTGTAAGAACTAATGAAATATTATTTTGTAGGTAGATGAAAATGTGGTCATTATGATAAGAATGCTCTCATAGACTTGTGTGACAAACGTGAACAATAGGCAAGGTGTGCAATGGGCCTATGGTTAAGTTTTTGGTAGTTAAGCTTGGAACAGGTGAGATGCCGACAACAATATAAAACTAACTACAGTAAGATACATCGTTGGGAAGGTGTAGTTTCCACTTTCCGGTGATAGGCAAGATTCAATTTGTTAGGAAAAATGTTTTGATTTTGGTAGAGTAGTAATGTAGTATGGCGACGTGCATGTGTAATTAGACTTGGGAGGTATTTAGGGAATGCAAAATAGGAAAGCTCTCGTTGTGGATGTCTAAGCCATTGCTATAGTGTTTTTTTAACCTTCAGTGGTTGGTATTGCCTTAGTGTTTTTAACCTTCATGGTCAAAGGTCTAAATAATTATTGTAATCACAAGTCATCTAGTTTATGGTTGGGGACACATTAAATTTGCTCAAATAGTACTTGAAAGCTAAAATAGCAGCCGAAAGTTTGTAGCTGATAAAATTGGGAGGGCAAAATTAGCTGATATAGTGACGATAGAGGATAGAACAAGAATATTCTAGAGTTAGGGTTATTAGAGTCTTCTCCAAGATAACCCTAACTCTAGAATATTCTTTTTCTATACTCTATTATTAACTAATATATGTATAAGTACCTAAAAGGACACTATATTTACTTAAAATTGCTTTCATTCTATGAAATAAATAAAGGTAATTAAGAATGAAATTATAATAAGTAGCTTGAAGAGCGGCTTATTCCCTTTGGTTACATAATTGTGTGGTTTCTGGAACAGTGAATTGGGTTTCATAAGAAGAAATTAGATTTAGATCAGTAACAAAAGTTAGACTAAAATGGTTTATAGCTTAAATAATAAGCTAGTTGTACCTATGGTGCTCGGACGCGGCACTTATGGCCGGCGTACCTGTGTTGACGCGACACGACTTGGGTACGGACACTAAATACGCGTCCGGTCGGTCAAAGTGACAACCGGACACGTCAAAGTCAAACTGAATTGCAGAAAAAAGGAAGCCATGGCCATGTAAGCTCGGCGGGGAAGACGAAGTGACGTGATATCGTGATGAAAAAAGTGGGTGAAGTTAGGAAAATTTAATGTATTTAATTAGTTTGGTATTGGGACTACCATTGGACTCATAAAAAAAGTTAGGAAAATTTAATGTATTTAATTAGTCTTTAACTTTTCTTTCCCTATATGCATGCAGTTACCAAGGTCTAAATTAAAAAGGGTTGCTTTATTTTTTATTTCTTTCCTATAATTTATTATTTTTAGCCTGACAGAGTCCATCACCAATTCTGGACACTCCCACATAGTGTCCAACTCATAAAATTGGATACTTTGACCGTGTCCAATTGACCAATTGGTTACTTGTTGACCGCATACCCGTATCCTAGTTTTCCAAGGAAAAAGGGTCGGACACTCGGATCCGAGTCCATTTCGGACACTCCGATCCGAGTCCGAGCACCATAGATGGTTGATACTAATTTGTTTGTAAGATCCCTCCTAAATTAGCATCAACATACAAAGATTTGTTTTGTTTTGTTTTTTTACATAGGAGCTGTTGATGCTGCTCATGACGAGCTATGTTTACTACTGCACCACCGTCGAGACGTATCCCACACCATGAAACGCTTTATCACCCAATAAAGTTCCTGGGTGATACTAATATGTCTCTAAGATCCCTTTTTAAATTAGCATTAACATAGAAATGTTTTTATTTTTTTTATTTTTTACATAGGAGCTGTTAATGCAACAGGGGTGGGGATATGAGGGTTCAAACCCAAAACTGCCACTAGGGAGGTCAATCTTTTACCAATAGGCCAACCTTAATCCACATCATCATAAAAAAGACCCGGAGAATTAATACACCAAGAAAATCACACACAAAAAGTTCCTTGCTTACAACGATTTCAAAATGATTAAGAAGCTTTTAATGGAACATCTGTCGTAGCCCTCAAAAATATCAAGTTGTAGGTATTATGGACAAAGCAAACTGTAAAATCAGCTGCAAATCAACACAGAAATCTTCGTCGACCTGACCCCCACAAAGTGGTAGGTTTCTCACACCCAGGAAATTATTTGCTAATAGTCTATACAAAATTGCAAGACCCTTTATGAGAGGACAAAGACAATCAACTCCTTCCATAAGATGACATCAGGGAAAGTGATAAGAACTGATATGCTACCCTGACGTCCAGACACATATCGCAATGGAAGCATGCAGTGACATACTAAACATTCCACAACAATACAACATATTCCCTATGTCAATAGGCATTCCAATGGTTACCTGGTTTTCCACCCATCAGTTTCCTACCTGCTCAACCATGAATTCCCCATACCAATAACCAAACTAATACTGATGAATGATGATCATTACACTAGTAGTTATTAGAGCCAAATCATTCATGGACTAAACTTTTGGCCTTTTGGACAGAATCTTAAAAACTTAATCAACTTTCAGGAAAATTACCTTGTCCATAGAGTGCTGATAAGACATATTTTTCACCACATCTGCCTCAGAGGAACAGTGTTAGATCAGAATATATCCAAGTACAAACCGATATCTTCACAAGAACACCAATAAGTTTGAAGAATACCTTTAAGAATTATGTCTTCCTTCCGCGACACATCTTCCCTGCAACATTGAATAAAGATCATAAATTTCAGCGGTGCTATATACTCATCTGTTATACTCCATCAAACTCCGAAGTGTTAAAAATAACCCACCTGCTAGCACTATCTGCAACCTCCAGTTGAATGTATCAAGTTCATATCTCTCTGGTAGGGTGATGGAGTAAGAAGGACGCACAATATCTCTAAATGGAAGTGCCTTTTTGCTCAAAGAAAATTTATTTATGTCAGAGACAGTCTGGTCGCAGTCCTGATATAGATACTCAACTTTCTTGGAATATATTCTCACAACACCAAGAAGAAGATAAGCCAAAATCCTATATGTTACAGCTGGCAATCTTCGAGCACAATTTTATCTGTCACAAACAAGGAAGCATAAGAAGGCAATTAAAACAGCCATATGAAAGTACTAACTTTGTCCAAGTACTTCTGAAAACTAAAAATGGGATGTCATTTAATGCTTCTGTAGTCAGAAATATCGTTGATTTCTTAATATTCTCGAGGGTAGCTCACACTACGGGCTATTTTAGAAAAAATTTGTCTATATCTCTTTCTTAAATAAACCTGCCAGTGCTCTGAAGCGATCTTATGTCCTACTCCCAGCCGAGTTGGGGTTAATAGTAGCTCCGCGTTTCTTAAACTTAGAGAAAGCATTGTCCCCAAGCACATATTCTATCTTGTGCTATCAGGCAGGGGATATATGAGTGAGGCAAAGATCATAAACCTTACTCGTATTTCACGCTAAACCTAAACTGGCTGTTACTTCACACACAAAAACAAACAACGATAAGACACCGGATGCAAGATGTACTCAAATTAACCTGCCATTACCCTCCCACCAAAAAAAGAACGGCATTTTAGATTATTCTGTGGACTTGGTACTCAGAAATAATACCACCAAACATCACAACTGTGCCTACGAAAACCACTACAATCCAGATAATCACTCAAAACCAAATTACACAGATAAATTTAGGGATATGAAGTCGCTAAGGCAAGAGAATGCTAAATGAAGATCAGGGACTAAATAAACTTTGCAATTTTGCATTAATTTGAGGACTCTCCATGGAGACAGAATATACTCAAAATTGGAACCCTACAAGAGCCCTACTTCGACCTCGTTATACAGCACCAACCGGATAAATCCCATTAATGGTAGGCTAGTCCAAATAAACAAAACCTACTCCAACTCCTGAGGCCCTAACTGGAAAACCTATTCCCAATGAACCGTTTATATTTACTCAATTGACCGCAACCCTATCCATCATCTTCATCCCAATTAAATCTATTACCATTTATCTACCTAATGCAACAAAATAATCTTTTTAGGTCGATCCCAACATTCAGGCCGTCTACAGGCTACATCAGTGTATTCATTTGATGTACTCCGTACTTACTTTCACTGGTCACAGTGCCAAATCATTCGTCATAGTATATATGGTATTGTTAAAGACCACCGGATAGTCATAACACAAATGTGTGACATAGCGAAATACGATTCCTCTAAAACACAAAGAAGCAAAAATGCACCAAGAATTCATTTAAACATTCCTAATAGTAAGAACATACCTAGAGCTACAATAAATTTGGGACGAAAGGAGCGTTTCAACAGAACAACACAACAAAATTATCAGAAATATATCAATTGAACTACAAAAATACCACGGAAAACATGAAATAAACACCCCTACTCCCTAATAAAACAAAGAAATGCCAGCCTACTTCCAGGATCAACATTAGGAGTTTAGGACATAAGAGTATAACACAAAAAATGAAACCTGGATGAAAAATTTAGATTAATTTCGAATATTTGTGGCCCAAAGCACCAAACTTTACCACGTATCACCCTCAAATTATAAATCAGCACACATAAGATCAGTAAAAAACATCAATTAACCTACAATAGCGAGAAAGTAGAACCAAAAGCACAAAATTAAGAAAACCCCATTTCCACATTGCATCAAACACTCACACAAAACCCTCTCATTTTTCAGCAACATTTGACCAATCATTCCCACAAAAGCTTCTCATTTACACTTAAAAAATCCAACATTCATACACTCAACTCAAACACAACAAAACCAAACAATCAAAATCAATGCTTAAACAAAAAAAGATGCAATCTTTATGAAAAATAACACAAACCCAGATAATAAAACACAAAAAAAAATGAACTTCGACTAAAAATTGAAAAAAAAAAAAGGTACAAACCAACAGAAGAAATGATGTCAGTGTCAGTAATTTGGCGTTTTTTGAGGCGTTTGAAGAAATAATTAGCAACCCAAATGTTACCAAGAGGACTTTTACTTGACAAAAAACACTGTGAATAAAACATGGCTCTCTTTCTCTCTCCTCCAATTTCTTCTTCTTCTCCTTGTTGCTGATGCTCTAATGGGGGTCTATTTCTCGGTGGAAATGTGAATGTGAAGTTTGTGTTCTCATCAATATCTCTCAAATTTGAATTTTTTTATGGTGGTGCTCATATCAAAGGGGGAGGAAACGGTCGAGTAGTGTACTGAGGAAGCCTCTCTTTTTTTTTTTTTCCCTAGAATGGTATTACTGTGATTTTATTTTAATTTTAATTTGATCATGTAAATGTGGAGTTGTCGGTCCTCGGTAACTTGTAGTGTTGCGACTTTTTTTTGAATCTTGGGTTTATCCAAATGGCTGTTCTTCGTACGCAGTACACTTCCCATGTTTATTCAATTGAATATGTGTCGAATTATCTTGTCGTTTTTTAATACTAAAATGGTGAAATATCATAAGCCTATTCGAAATGATATAGAAGTATTCGGGTTAAATTGAGAAAATGTCGTGAGGGTAAAGAAACCATTATACTTAGCCCTGCTCTAAGTATATAAAACTAATGATGGAAAACTAGGATTGAATCTTAATTCAAATAGCGTGGAAATATATTAGTGATATAAATGGTAAAGATGTAATTTCTCACTTCTAGATGTCTTATATAGCTGGAGTGAGTTATTACGATACCGCTTAAAGAAGAGGTTAAAAAGGTCAAGAATTTGATAATCATAAATGATTTGGCAAACTGATACGATCTTTAACTAATACTATACTCGGTTTGATGCCAAATAGCGTCATTTTTACTAATTGTCCATGGGTGCTCAACTGCTCAAAGGGGTAATAGTTCTGGTCACGATCGATATAATTTACCCTTTTGCAGATCGTTTTCCTTCGTACATTTCTTCCTTATCAATGACTGGTAATTCGGATTCAGATCTAGTGATCTAGAAGACGTTATTAGCAACTCAATAATCATCTCTCTTATTAATTTAACAATTGCAAACACTCTGCTATTATAAACAAGAGAATTTATTATTTACAGAATATTTCCAAGCAACACCAACATTGCACTAAAAAGTATAGTATAGTAATCCATAAAAGTATGGTAAATTGGCTAAATTCCATAAATTTTATGCAGTGCAGTAATACTAATAGACTTGTTCTACAAATATAATAATAAACGGGTTCATAGCTCAGTGGTAGAGCATTTGACTGCAGTTCGAGAGGTCACCGGTTCGAACTCGGTTGGGCCCTCAATATTTTTTATTCTGTTTTATCCTCAGTCTTGAACAAGTATCATCATCACAAATCAAAGACTCAGCCAGAACAGTGTTATTAAAGTACACAGTAACCAGGTCATCTTGGCACAAAATCTGAAGTAGACCATCTCAGCTATCCTTCATGGACCTGGACGCCTAACGCAGGAAGCACAATGTTCTCCGGTGATGGCTCATTTGAAATCGAGATCAGATCCGACCTAAGCTGTTCTGCTTTATCCCCACTCGTCACTGCAGCTGCGCCACTGTCATGTCCGTTTGGTAACCTGGAACTGAGAAGATAGTCAGGCAGAGACTCGGAAATTTCGATGAGCAGTTCTCTTACCTGTTCCACACACACCTCCTTGCCTACCGGCAGGTTTATATCCATACACTGGTGTATTTATCCTTCTGACAGACACAAAAACCACAGAAACAGGTCAGAATTAACACCCTTCAACATACTGCACTGAACTACAGTTCAAAATCTTTTACCCTACTAGAAAGTTCATAACAAGCTACTGATGCATATTAACAATCATCAGCCGGATAACTTTTGAGTCGACTCTTACAATATAGTATAACGCAGTCCTATCTAACGTAAGACGACCCCAACGTACCTGATGTATCAGTTGGTCTTGTCTTTGAACTTAATCTATGATATATAGCAAAGCAATGAATTTTATGACTGTGTTCTACAATTCTTCCTATTTCTTACACTTCTTTTGATATTTATAAGAACACAAAGTGGCTGCCTAACTCTTAGGACACCTCATAGAAAGAAGAACAACAAAACATTTGGGATAGTCCATCAGTTAAAAGGGATTTGGCAAGTGTCAAAAACAAAGTCATCAAATCACAAATTCAACCCAAAAAGCCAAGTGAAAAGCTACTACATACTAACCCAGAAAAATGGTATAACAACACATCATTCTACCTACCTACTACATGTTTCTTCTTTTACAATGTTTTGTATAAGACAGCCCAACATGCATTTGACTCATGAAAATACTTAGGACATGACACATGACCAAAATCCCATAAAAAAAAAAAAAAAAAAAAAAAACGGGCAGCAATAATCAACCTGCTCTTACAAACTGACACATGAACCATGAATCAAAAACACCACTATTCATTATAATACTTCCACCTCAAAGACTACTCTCGTTGTACGAAGGGCTGACTTAAGTCAAAACACGAGAAAAAAAATGTCAATTAGCTCAACTGATAAAGTTTTTTCGGAATTAAGCACGATCAAGTCCTAAACTATTGCGATTCCAACAACAACAAAATTGTTTGCAGCAACAACAAAAAAAAAGGAATCCAAATATAGTAACACAAGAAAAAAAAAATGAGGAAGGAGAAAAGATCAGAGAAGAGAAGGTAAGCGCACCTTTCTAGTTTCTGTAGTTGGTTTAGTTGTTACAGTGAACGGTCTCAGTACGTCCCTTTATAAAGTCACCGTTAATTTATTAATCATTTGACCGGTTCACACCCTTTGCAGAACTTCACAGATTCGTCGAACCGTAATCAGACACGACATTTGACCAACCTTAAATGTTTACAAGTCACGATGTAGATATGTATCAGATTGCGTGATCATATCCAACTTGAATCTAAAGTAGTGTAAGTTGGTTACTCGCTCTATGCATGAGTTGTCGAACGAAGAGCTCATTTCACTGAAATTTGGAAATGATTTTAAGATTTATACTCCATGAGAAGACTGGTCTAATTAGTCTAGTATATGAATTGAGTCTTATCTCCATGACTCCATCACAGTAACAACAAAATAATAAATAAAAAAGTAACGCGAGTTTGGCCTAATGGTTTAGAGATCAACTTGTCCAGATTGCCTGAGTTTGAATCATCGCTTAGTCGTTCGTCTTGAAATCATCACACAAATCAGAAAAATATCTTGAATGTTCGTAATTCTTCACAAACCCATATAAACTATCATGTCATATGATCAATTGACGGATTAATCAATTAGTATTTACAACTTCTAAGTTTGTGCTGGGAACAAAAAACTTGTAGAAAATTATGCAAACAACTCGAGACATTCACAATAAAAAAACTAGCCTGTATCGATTTCTGACTCCAGAAAGAATTCAGCCTCGCCAGTTATGTTGCTGCCTCTTGACCTAGAAGGCAGCTCCATCGTTCAGCACGTCCTGAGCATCAGCTTCCATGTCAAGCTTGGAGATGACCAGCACTTGCAAGTAAAACGCTGTAGAGGCTACTCCGGAATGCAGACCTGGGCTTGCATTGCATCTCTTAAAGCAAGTTCTGGCTCCCCAATCATCAAGTAGCAGAGTGTTCGCCTTGCAAACACGGTGGCTGAATAAACCGGCATCATACCCACCAACTGTTTTGTTTTAACAGATGTAAGCATGAACGAATGGCTTAATGGAATCATTAGCGGACATATCGAATAGGCGAGAGTTGGTTATGATAAGTACCTTAGAGTAATATTCTACGGCGTTTTTGAAATCCTGATCTCCGAATGCCATGTCTCCAAACTTCTTGGTATTTATCATGTCTTGAACTTGATGTGTCCATTATTGGAAAGAAAGCTACACCGGAAATATATATATGATGAGTGTCAGAAATGAATGTTAAATACCACCTTGGTTGATAATCTGACATTCAAAGCGTACGCAACAGATGGGGGAAAACACCTATAAACAACTGCAACCACCAGAGGAAAGACTCAGACATCAAGTAACAGGAAAACAAAGAGAGGTAAACAAGATGCAAAGTAGGTTACAACGATAACAGACTGACCAAGGAATAGAATGGCTAACTAGTAAAAACCAGTACATGACTCAAGCAACAGGAAAATCCCAGGGGAGAGAGCATTATCGGAGCCACTGCAACATTCTTTTGCAGTCCCATTAGAACATGGGATGAAACCTGAAAACAAGAACTTCACATCAGCGGCCTCTAAAACGGTGTAAATGTGAAAGAAATTGCAGAATAACACTATACCAACATTTTTTAAGCGAACCAACAAATAGAGACTCAACATACCTCTTTCTGTTTTTGCAAGGGGTCAACTGCTGATAGAAGACATTGAATACCAGGTCGATCCCTAGCCTTATACTGAAGACGTACACTTTGATGTGCTTCCAGAGAGGAATCCATCAACACTAGTGCATTCTTTCCCCTTATTATGTCCAGCGCCTAAAAAGCAACCACATGGTCATTATATAACCAGCCTTCAGCGAAAAAATCAGTACACAATCAGCATTCACACATCACACTTACAAACAAAGGAAGACCATAAGGTCTAGCTGGAATAATATTCCATCCATTCAATCATATGCAAGATTTAAACAGTAAATTAATTTCTAGGGGCAATCCACAAGGCGCGAGTGCGCGACAGCATCTATATCACAAACAGGTGACAGATGAAGTCACTTCACCAGTGAGAGGCATAAGTAATCACCTCCTTCCAGATTGCTGAAACACGCAGGCATGTATTTGGTCATAAAGATAGGCAAAGCAATGTGGTGCTTAGTTCAGATTCACTTGCCTCAAGTTCATGACAAGTACTGATCATATGCAGCAAACCTTCTTGAAAACAATTGTGCCAAAAAAAAAAAAAAAAAAAAAATTGACTGCACAGCAAATTCCTTTATCAATTTATGTGATTGGTTTAAGTGTTAATAACGGATTAAAAAAAGGAAAATTTGCGAGACCGCACCTTATAAAACCTGTTTTTTGCGAGACCGCACCTTTTATGTTCGTTTTTGCGAAGCTGCACCTTTTAAGTCTTATTTCTTTGCGAAGCTGCACCTTTTCTCATTTCCGGCCAATTTTGACCTCTCTCCGGCGTTGACCTGATGTTTGACTTGACCTTGCTCATCCCCTTCAATTTCCCTCCAATTCCCCCCCATTTCCCCGCCCAAAACCCCTAAATTAGTTGTAATCAATACTCTAGCCCATCAAAAAAAAATAAAAAATTCCTTCTTTCCTCTCTCTCTTCATTCACTGATATCTCTGCTCTCTCTTCTCCGTCAGACCGTCACCATCAATTCGCCACCATTAATGCACAGCAAAGTAAGTCTACCCTATTAGTTTCTTTCTTCTGGAATTAGTTCCATCAATTGACTTTGTTTCATTTTGCATAATACGATTATCGAATTAGGTAAAGTGATTGAATTCGAATGATTTGGGATTATTTTAATTGGTTGCATTAATAATTGTGGAACCCGAATTAAACTAATCACTATTAATATGTTAGTATTAGTATAAAATTACTTGGGAATCTAGGCTTGTGATTTTCGATTTTACGCTTGGATGGTTGTGCACACTTTTTTCACACTTTAAACTACTTTTTGTTAAGGGGTTACATTAGCTTTTCCATTTGTTAATTGATTGCTTGATTGAATACTTCATTGTTGTTCTTTGTAGTGATTTTAGGATGAGTACAAATTGTGTCTTGGTTAGTAAGCCAGTGAAGCAGGTGGGAACTAACTTAAGAAATTATCATGGAGGAAAGTTTGTTACTAGTCTTGAACAAAATACTACTTCATATGAGGGTGGTGAATCGTATTTGAAAATGGGGGTGAATGAAGTTGCTTACTTCACTTTGTCGAAGATTATACGGGAAGAACTTGGTTACACTGAGGTGGGTACAATGTGGTATAAGAGGCATGGTTTAAACTTGACCAAAGGTAGGGCTGTTGTAAAGGATGACAAAGATATGTTACCACTTATTGCTTCCAAAGATAAGCAGGGTTACATGAATTTATACGTGGTCCATGAAGCCCATCAACTACTTAAAGATCAAACAAACACTGACCATCGTAGCCCTTGCATCCTTTCTATACCCACCCAACATGGGAGACCCCATAAATTACTAGCGAGGAGGGCCACCACCACTTTACAATCTGAAATACTAAACACAACCTCCCCTACTTGTAAAACAATTAATGAATTAGATTCTGATGCTGGCTTAGATGTTGTATTAATTGATGGGGAGTGTGAGAATGAAGATGATGGTGATCTTTTTGCTGAGAATGTAGAAGAGGGGATCACTAACCATGTTGCCAAGTCTTTGAGGATAACTGAACTAGGCTTTCCAAATCAGTTTGAAGATGAAGATGATGAGGAAGATGTAATACATTTAGGACCTGATGATGAGTTAGAGTCTGATGATGATGAGCTGCCTAGTGAGAATGAGTCTGATGATAATAATGATGCACCTAGCTACCCAATTTTCAACCCAGACATAGACTTTCAGAGGCCTATCGACCTCACAGTGGGTTTGCAGTTTCCCGGATCAGATGTGTTTAGAAAGGCTCTTAGACATCATTGTATACAAGAAGGGTATGAATATTACCTTTTCCACACAACCCCTGAAAGAGTGAGTGCTTACTGCAAGCATAGATGTAACTGCCCATGGGTGAAGAAATTAGCCAAGTTAAGGCAATGTGACTGTGGTATTGATGATTCTTCAAAGTGTAATTTCAAAATACATGTTAGAAAGGTGAAAGGAGAAGAAACAGTTCAAATTAAGAGCTTCAGATTGGAGCACAAGTGTGGTTGGCAAGACTACAACGATAAGGTATCTCCTAGGTACTTGGCTGAGAGGTACTTAGATGAATTTAGGATTGATCCAAGTATGAGTATCGAAGTGTTTAGAAATAGAGTTTTCAGGGACATTAGTGTTGAAATAGGCTATTACAAAGCCTATTATGCAAGGAAAATGGCTCTGGAAAAGATATATGAACTGCAGCTCAGCAGTACAAGAGAGTGTGGGACTATGCTGCAACAATCGTCAAGCACAATCCTGGAAGCTCAGCTTATGTTGTTCTTGGATCCATTGAGAAACCACCACCAAAGTTTCTGAGAATGTACATTTGCTTAAGAGCATGTGTGGAAGGGTTAATAGCTGGTTGTAGGCCACTATTAGGTGTTGATGGCTGTCATCTAAAAGGTACGCATAAAGGGCAGTTGTTGACAGCAGTGGGGAAAGATGGAAATGGGAACATCTACCCAATAGCTTGGGCAATTGTAGAGGTGGAGAATGTGGAAACATGGTCATGGTTTCTTGATTTGCTGGTCAAAGATTTAGGATCTGTTGCTCAATCAGTTACATACTTTAGTGAGAATGACGATCCAGATGTTGCATTTATGTCAGACAGGCAGAAGGTGAGTGTTGCATCAATTTTTGGTATGTGTAATTCAATTCAATGGCTATGTAATGCATTTAAATCTGACATTCATGTGTATGATTGATCTACATAGAGTCTGCTCGAGGCTTTTCAATTAGTGGTGCCACCAGCTGAAGTTAGATATTGTTGAAGGCACATATGGGCAAATTTCAAGCTCAAATTCAGTGCATTCAACTGTTTTGGAAAGCAGCTAGGGCCTATTGCAAGGTATGCTATTGTACTTGCATTTATTTCTGAAATTGGCCTACTTTAGATGTTTATATGGACTGATGCATTCAAATTTCATGTTTATAGGTTGATTTTAATCAATATTATGGAGCAAATCAAAGCTTTGTCCACAGATGCTCATAGATACCTAGAAAAAATCCCCACTAAGTCTTGGTGTAGGCATGCATTCTCAACCAAATCGAAATCAGCCATGCTCCTTAACAATTGTTGTGAAAGCTTTAATAATGTATTGCGGAAGGCTAGAGAAATGCCAATCTTATCTCTGATGGAATGGATAAGGAAATATGTCATGAAAAGGATGAATTCTAAGAGGGAGGGTATTGATAATTGTGATGGAGAAGTTATGCCATATGCTATGAAACAGTTGGAGTTGGCTAACAAAGAGTACAAGCACACTACTTTGATTCAGTCAGGTTTGCATGAGTTTGAGGTGAACCATGGTGAGGACACCTATGCGGTCAACCTCAACGAGAGGACTTGTGGCTGTTTTAGATGGGATTTGACTGGAATTCCATGCACTCATGCATTCCACTGCATTCTGAAGAAAAGGCTTGACCCAAAGGCATTTGTATATGAAGCCTACACAAAAGATACCTACAGAAAAGCCTATGCTCCTTTCCGACACCCTTTGTCTGGCATCAAGAAATGGGAGGTGACTACCTACACACAACCGGACCCTCCTCAAATTAGGGTAATGCCAGGTAGACCCTTGAAAAAAAATAGGAGAAAGGAACCAGGGGAGGACGAGGAGAAAAGAGCTGTGAAGAGAGCAAAGAAGGCAAACAACTGTGGGAATTGTGGGGTACCAGGGCACAACAAGAAGACCTTCAAAAACCCAACCAAGCCAAAGAAGAAAACTACTCAAAGAAAACAGAACGGAGCTGGTGGAGATGCAGGGGAGACTACTATTGATGGTGTGGAGACAAGTGCAACAACTAATCAGGTAAGCATACTACTTACGGTAACATTACTTATCAGCTCACGAGTAGCCGAGTAGGTGTTGATACGTAACATTTACATTTATCATGTTTTGTATTTCAAATGAGCAGGCTGCAAGTGCAAATGAAAAACGTGAAAGCATCGACAATTCTTCAAGTCAAGATGTTCAATGAGAAAGCAGTTGGAAGAACTTAACTAGACTACTTTAGACTTGCGTTATTTAGATTGACAAGTAATATTTTGTTGTACTATTTGGTTGCTCATTTTGTCTCCAGTAATGACAAGTAACCAAATATTGGGATTGTCCATTTTGTAACTAACAACATCCATTATGGATGATATCTATATATGGCTGGTTTTTGTAATCATCTCAATCTCAGTTCCTGCATATCATTTCGTTTTTTCTTTGGTCATAAGCAAATTGAATAATACGGAGTAATTTTCTCCAGATAATGAACTTCTTTATTGAAAGATGGTAATGAAGCACATACCGTTGCATAAATCATGACATCTATGCCTTTGCATAAATTAAACTAAAAACAAGCAAAAAAAAAAAAATGACACACCTATGAACAATCCTATGAACTTCTTCATCATATCATGCTTAATCTGAAGCATGTTAACTTGATTTGGCAGCTCCTCGCATTTCATCGTCTTCAATGCCTTCTTCCCCTTGCCTTACACCATTAAAATCTCCTTTCCTTTTATCTAGACCCATCAATCAATTGTTGATTGACGATATCACGTTGCCAGTCGTTGACCTCTCTGGCAACCCATTCAAACAAATCACATCCACGCCTACCTGTAGATGCATCATAAAATTTGCAGGCCAGAAATCTGCTACCCGGATTTTCTAGGGTCGTAGACCTTCTGAGGCAAGACGGGACACCACTTTTGGAGTTGATAATGTTGAAAGTGGGAGAATTAAAACTTGACATCTTCAGATCTTGAATCAATGGAAGTTAGGGATGAGAAAGAGAATTGAAGGGGATGAGTAAGGTCAAGTCAAACATCAGGTCAACGCCGGAGAGAGTTCAAAATTGGCCGGAAATGAGAAAAGGTGCAGCTTCGCAAAGAAATAGACTTAAAAGGTGCAACTTCGCAAAAACGAACATAAAAGGTGCGGTCTCGCAAAAAACTGGTTTTATAAGGTGCGGTCTCACAAATTTTCCTTAAAGAAAGTGAAAAAACAAACAAAAAAAAACTACTCCATTAATCAAAAACACCATCCTACGGCCACAACCACCCACCTATCACCACCACGACACCACTCCATTCCCTACTGCCACCACCGGGCACCTCCATCCCTGACCCCACCACCATCGGGCCGGTTTCGGCAACCGCTCAACCCCAATGGTCCGCCCAACAACCACCTTGCAGCGTCCTTCTCCTTCAATTTATATCCCCACATCATCAAATTCGATATGAATCTCACATCCAATGCACCTATGACCGCCCAGATCACAACTAAATCGACCGGCCGCCACGCCTAATAGGCTACTATGCAACCTTGTTGCCTAGGTCACTTTCCCCCAAATTAATTGGTTTAATTTTAAATTAGGGGCGGAATCCATGAAGCAAAAAATGTCTAGGAGGGGCAGAGGCGGCCCCGACGATGATCAGTGGTGACTTGGCTGGGTTAGTGGGCCATGGGCGGTTATGAAGGGAAGGTCGGAATGGTGGTCTTTGGTGGTTGGGCTGACGGCCGCCGTAGTCAAGCGGTGGTTATTGGATGAGGGAGTAGAGTGGGATTACTTTTGTTGAGTCAATCACAATTTATGTATTATGCTAGTTGTTTTCGTGCTAAGTTGTCATATTACTAGTGGTGGTGTATGAGATTCCTCATACACCCAATGTATGTGTACCAGCTTCCAATTAAATGGGGGTGAATACGCGTTATAGTCGCGCTTTAAACAAGAGGGCGGAGCTCTTAAAAACAAACAAACAAACGGGAGTTAAAAACATGTAATACGCGCACTAAACCCGTTTAAAACGGGATACAGCTAACAGAAGTTGTAAGTAACAAACAAGTAAACATTAATTTAGCTACCTTAGGTTATGATAGCCCTGGGAGAATCAGCAGGCACCCAATCCACCAAAGTTACATCACTTCCGTCGTCAGATTGTAAAACAGCTGCATAGAATCTTCTTTCAGAGCCATTTGCTGATGATTTAAGCATGATATGGTACATAGGCTTGCTACGGGGAACAAATTCCTTCCACGCTCCAAGAACCGCCCCTAATTCAAGGCATGTCTCCTATCAAACAAGGACACCAAAATTTCAGTATAGTATCATAACAAAACATTCGAAATATCATTGATGAAATGGATAAATGAGACCATGAGAGGTCAATAAATACGGCAAAATAAATCAAGAGCACATCAAGCTCCACTACCTCCAAAACCATCACAATCACAAAGAGTTAGCCAGTTAGAAGTCAAACTCCAACTTCTCCAGAACTATTCCTTAAAAACAGATTATGAAAAACCATTTAGGAGTTCCAAATTAGAGTTTCTACTTTTGATGAACAACTCTACAATTTCTACGACCCAGAATCACTTGAGCACACCCTTATAAAACTAGTTTATTTGGCCAAAACCCAAGGACTAGCAGAAAAAGATGATCCGAGTGGGAGATATAGGCCTTGTAATATTTCCAAGTCATATCATTAAACATTAACCAATACCTCCAAAATGTGAATGAAACACAGAGAGGTGGTTTCCATAAGTCCCGGTGAGTAGCAGCAGCTTGGTATAATGTCCTCCTACATATAATAAGGACTGATAGCTACTTAATAAACACTAGACCAACCACCGATTGCAAGCACTACCAGAGAAAGATTAACTTGTATCTGCAACAACCATTTATGGGGTGGGCGGCCATCACCCTAATCATTTGCTCGTTTATTTTTCTACTCCATAGAAAATATTAGATAACAAAACAAGATTAAGGATTGAGTGAAAATTCCCTTTTTCAACATGGGTACACTCCAGAATGCGCATGAAATCCAACTTGGTCTTGTACTGATTGTTGAACGACTCAATAGCTTGTCGAGCAAGTCGACGGAAATAGGGTGACTCAATCAAGGAGTTGTTAAGCCGTCTTATAAATTCCTTGGCAATGATATTGGCATTGGGATCTATGCCGCTTGGTTTTCCTAATGCTACTTTACATTTCCAATGGAAGCACTTATCTCGAAACCCGGCGCCGGAACCAAAATCCGACCACTTATCGCGGAACCCGGCGGCGTAACGAATACCCGACCTCAACATCGCTGCTCGATCTCCCATTCTTTTTTTCTTTTTTTTTTTTTTAATGCTCAACATTTACAAGCATGATACTTTCACACAGAACATTCAAGTATAAAAGCTTGACTATCAAATTAAACTGCAACACATACAATCCCAAATCCCCAATTTCACATCATTAATAAAAGAAAAACCCTAATTTGTAAATTAAATAAATTGATTTGGGGAAACTAACCTACCCAAGTGGGCGTGGGGCACGGTGGAAAGTAAGACGTCGTAGAAGGCTCTTTTAAGCAGCTGCTTTTACTCAATTACCCTTCTCAGATCACAATCTTTTTCGGTTTATGCAACGCTTTCCGATTTGCCAAACGAGTAAAAGGTTTCTAAATTGGCAGGTTGACAAGGAAATTTTAGAGGTTGTTTAAAAAAAAAAATTGTTAATTACCCAAGTTGGCGTGAGGCACGGTGGAAAGTAGTTTTTTTTTTTTTTTTTTCACTTTTTTTTAATCCTTTATTAATACTTAAACCAATCACATAAATTGATAAAGGTATAGTGTATGAAGATTCCTCATATACCCAATGTATGTGTACCCTTATCCCATTTAATTACCTGCATGAAAAAAACGTGACAAATGATACTCCGTAGGAGGGAGTATGATTGTTTGTGGGGTGATTAACTGATTATGATTTGACCCGTTTAATTCAACCTTAATTTCAATTCATTTGTGTTATGTTTGAATTGGCTGTGGTGCTGTCTACAAAATTAAGTCCATGCTTTGTTGTCTTTAAAGTGGTTTTAAATAAGTGGTTGTTTGGATTTGCGAAGATGTTGTTTTAATATAAAGTTGTATGGATTTGAGGTTAATCGTATGGTAACTATCCTTCCTTTGATTTATCAAATTTGATGTGTAAGAAACGTTTGTCGTTATAAACTATCATGTCATATGATCAATGGTGGAACTCCAACCATTTACAAGTCCAAATTACGGATTAATTAATTGGTATTTACAATTACAAGTTCTTAAGTTTGGGTTGGGAACAAAAACTTGTAGAAAATGATGCAAACAAAGATCATGCAGAGGTGGAAATCAGAATAGCTATAGTAATTATCACATTACATCATGAATCTGGCAAAGGAGAGAAGAAAATAATCCACCAATGCTGCTCACTCGAGACATTCGTAATAAATAGACTCGCCTGTCTATCGATTTCTGACTCCAGAAAGAATCAGCCTCGCCAGTTATGTTGCTGCCTCTTGACCTCAAAGGCAGCTCCATCGTTCAGCATGTCCTGAGCATCGGCTTCCATGCCAAGCTTGGAGAGAGCCAGCGCTTGCAAGTAAAACGCTGTAGGCCACTCAGGAATGCAGACCTGGGCTTGCATCGCATCTCTTAGAGCAAGTTCTGGCTGCCCAATCATCAAGTAGCAGAGCGTTCTTCTAGCAAAAATGGTGGCTGAAGGAACTGGCATTATACCCACCAACTGTTTTGTTTTAACAAATGTTAGCATGAGAAAATGATGTCTCGATGGATCATAAGCATGAAAGAATGGCTTAATGAATCACTAGCAGACACAATATGTTTAGGTGATCGGCAAGGGGAGAGTTTGTCATGAACTACCTTAGAGTAATATTCTACGGCATTCTTGAAATCCTTATCTCTGAATGCAATGTCTCCAAACTTCTTGGTATTTATCATGTCTTGAACTTGTTGCGTCCATTCTTGGAAAGAAAGCTACACCAGAGATAAATATGAGTGTCAGAAATGGACGTCAAATAGTAACTTGGTTAAAAATCTGACATTGAAATGGTACGCAACAGATGGGGGAAAACACCTCCTATAAACAAATGCAACTACTACAGCAAAGACTCAGACATTCAAGTAACAGGAAAACAAACAGCCGATTGGTGCCAAAAAGTACTATCTCATAGGACAATTCTAACGGCCATCAAACAAGGTTCGAACATGTGGCCAACTAGTGTAGGCAATTCAGGTATGTTAGACAACTCGAGACTATAACCCCTTCTCCCCCTTAGCGTAACGTCGTAACCACAGCGGCCCAGCCTAAGGAGCAAAGAGAGGTAAACAAGATGCGAAGTAGGTTACAATGATACCAGACTGACCAAGGCACAAATTGTGGCTAAGTGGCTAAGTAGTAAAACCAGCACATGACTCGAGCAACAGGAAAATCTATTAGAAGAAAAGGTTTTTTCACACTTTTGATAATGCGCGACAAATAGGATACATTCTTCATTGACCTACAAGCCTACTAATATATTCCATCTCTAAGAGCTTAATTAAAGGACACAATCAAATTGGCCGTATGTATCGGAAACATCACATAAGTGGCTGGTATAATAATTACATGATCTATATCACAGCAAGCATAATCCAAGATAATCACTATGACATCACAGGTCAAACAATTTCTTAGACCAGTGTACCTCATTTTCTGCGCCCTCTTCATCTCTGTAACCAGTTT